>CM035815.1:31673809-31901309 GCA_020458035.1 Magallana ariakensis
AATACCAATAGTCTCGATTCAAATGGACTTTTGTTGTTGATAAACACACCCGATACTTAGTGTGCACATGTGCAAGTATACTAGAATGTAATCTAACTGTGCTTACGGAATCTACATGTAGAGGGAGCCAGGGGTGGGGATGGGGGGGGGGGGGGTTAGGGGTAGAGAAGGATGGGTTTGACTGAACATTCATTTTGATTTCAGCTCCACGTACATGGCGAATTGACATGACTTAAAATTTCCATTTGTAAACAGAACGAAGTTTTCAATGGATCGACTGGACCAGAATATGACCTGGTTTATCGTTCGTACACTGTTGTGTTTACAAAGTTATCGCTGTGGAGTTACATTATAGTGCAAACTCTTACTTTTTTTGCTATGATTTGAAATACAAGTACAGGTTACATGTACCTTAGTTAGTTTTTCGACCAATGTTATTTCTTTCTTGGTAGTATCAAATACAAACGTATACCTTCTATCATTATTCCCAACGGTATACAATTTTGACGAAATCATGTTTAAGATATGTGTTCTCCGCTGCTTAGTAAGAACAGAAAACACAAACCAATAACAATTATAGCCATAAAAAACTACGACCCCAACCCCCACCCCACTCTCCCCTACAACCCCCTCCCAATAATTGAATTAATTGAAATTATTTTTTTAAAAAATTCTATTTTTTTTAATCAACAAAGCGCCCATGCGTGTATGACACAGTTTACGGCATAGTGTTTATAAATATGTCAAAGGATCAAGTATTCGATCAGTCATTCCCTATCGTTCTTGAACTACTTTCTAATTATCTTCCTCTAACACAGACAGCTAATACTGGTCGTCCTGTGCACGATCATGGTATAAATATCAAGCACCAATATTTCCTTGTACAGTACTGATAACAGCATAGGATTGATACACTGAGAACCAGCAAGTGTTGACCCCCCTCCCCCCCCCCCCCCTCTCCACGCTTCCTAGAATTAACTAAAGATTTTTTTATAACTGGAGATGGTAATAGTTGTCAAAATAAAAAAAAAGGTTGGTTATCTAAAGAACCCAATAATGCAAGTTTTCAATCTGTTGTTCGCACACAAGAAGATTATATATATGGATGTAAACAAAATTAATTGACAAGACAACATTGCAAGGAATAACCATCCCTATCATATCAAGTGCAAAATGAGTATGAAATTAAATAATTTGAATTTATGTTATTATCTACATTCTTTATGAATTACTATATTTCTTACAAGTATTTAATACAGTATATCATAGTTAATATTTGCATAGGCGTCGGAACCGGGGGGATGGGGGAGGGGCTTAGCCCCCCCCCCCTACTTTTTTTGCAAAGTTATACATTTTTTAAAATTTTATTTTTTGCTTGTCAAGATTTTTGATAAGTCTAGACACCCCCACCCCCCAACTTTCAATTTGCTTCTGATTTGTATGCATGAAATTCATATTTCGGTAATATCTTTAATTTCTGTGAATGCATGCATGATAGCTTCACTTTCAGTTACAGTATGTCACTAAGTTCAAAAATAGCACCACACATGACCGATTGATCTAGATATCAAGTTTTATCAACAAACACCCAGTGTTATACAAATGAATAATAATCAGGTAACTGCGTACAGTGGCCACATATTCAACTAGCCACAAAAAGTAATGGTTCAATTTAGGTACTTTATCGAATTTTTTTGTTTTAAAAAGCATGTAAAAAGTATTTTTGAAATTTGTTGAGGAAAAGCAAAAATATGTTTGTACATGTATTCGAAGGTGAGGAAACACAGGGACCACATCGCTCACCTGTCCATTGATTGTTTAATTATATTAAAAGAGGATATTGAATGAAATATGTGTTTAATTTGATATATGAATACATGTACAGTATAATATATTATGCAAATTTATACAGTGTACAAGTACACGTGTAGAGTGAGTTTAGATTTCCCCTTGTCCCACTGCAGAAGTTAAATCGGTATAATTTTTTTTTCAATTCATAAGCTGCAATAATTTTTCTTATCCCTAGACCTGAGTTTTCAAAATTTTCTGGACACGTGTTTTATATTATTGATTATATTTGAAATCAAATATCAATATTTACATCCACTAAGATTCCCTCTTTTTTTTTATTACGGAAATTGATAGCTCTATAAAAACTGACAGGTTAGAATTGGGTCGAGTTAATTGATCGGTCGAAATCTTCAGCAACCTAAGAAAAATCACGGACTGCTTGTATTGGCTATTTCTTTTCATCTATTTTTTATGATTAATTTAATAATTTGTTAAAAGAAAGGTGTAAATATAAACAATGAAATGCTTTCTTTGATTATTCATGCAGAATTTTCTTCAGTAAAAATTTACATAATTCGCTAACGCAGGTTATGATATATTTTTCTGCAAAGTCGCTACCTTATATATATCCCGCATAAATCACCAAAGAAAGCATTTTATTGTTTAAAAACACCAGAATGATGCCCTCACAATCTAAACTTTTATGAAAAGAATTATTTATCAATGTAGTTACTGTAATTAATGTTTTACACGAAAATAATTACAACTCATAGAGTAGAAAGGTTGCTACATTTTTTTATTTTTTCAAATTCAAGAAACTATTTTTGAGACACAGAAATATACCATATTCCGGATCAAGATCAAATCTTAAGTTCTATGTATGATATCATGTCCATGCTATTACAATGGTCCATATTTGACGCAATAAGTTATATAATTCAATGCGACTTAAGTCCAGGTGCTGGTATATAGGAGGATCAATGAGCAAAGTGACCATTCCTGAAAGTGAAGGTATCAAGGTACATGTAAGTATAAATGTAGGTACATGTAGTAAAACTCGACATTTCAATATATAGCTAAAATTTCTTGGATGGAATTATTAATACTTCTTCGTCACTCTGTCTTTTTTCTTTAAAACTTGTCAATTAAATAGATATATAAAAAACCGATGGATGTAAAAGAAAATTTAATAAATTGTTACAATGTACATACATGTACAAGTGTACCACAATTGCGTCTCTTTGGTCGTCACCCACAAAGATCGATGCTAGTGTTTAAGACTAAAGCTATATATACAGGTACTTGGTACAGATAAAAAAGATGAAGTCAGTCTCGCAAACGTTTTTTTTTCCGTGATGAGTTGATTTGGCCACGATCAGTAATTTTTTTGGCGAAACTAGCCGATGGATTCTTACAAATATATTTCTCAGATTAAAAAAATACATAAATATATATTTGTACCTCCCTATGCAATAGAAATCGTTTAAGGTGGTATGGGACACCTTTCGATATTAATGTGGATTAAAGTACATTATAATTAAAATACTCTCACCGGTTTAGAATTTTCAAATTTTACAATATTTAACCAAAACATAGCTTTTAAAAATGTTTGGAAAGGTAAAAATTGTAAAACCCACAGCGAGTTTCGAACTCATGTCCTACATATTTGTAGTAAACCCTCTAACCCACTGCGCTACGCTGTTAGATGACAATATTGGGAAAGAAACTACTTATATACTAGTAATCACATTTTATTTTATTGTTTATTTCGAAAACGTCAGCATCATTTCAACTAGCGCTGTTGCAAATGTTCCTTAGTTAATTTATGCTAGTTTCGGGATTAGGAATTCACAAAAATATCATCCCACCAAAAATGATAATACCAGAGAAGTTCTTCGCACAATAAAGCCGCGAAATCGATTTCTTTTCAAATTTTCCAAAAGTGTAATAGTCTAACACTAGAGGGCAGTATATCATCTACTTTTTTAAATTCAATTCGCTTAGTAATCGAATTTATTGAAATTTAAAGGTGCACGAATACAGTATTGTTTACAGCATATGATTGTGACTGGGTCCGTTTTTTTTTAAAATTTAGTTCAAGATGAAGGTGGCTCTCTTTATTCTGGTCGTCCTCCCCCTGGTGTTCTGTGCTCCCTCAGAGATTGACAGACGCTGGCTGATCGACGGTAAGACTATCGGCATTTAGAGTCAAGCGAGTGTGGAACTTTTGATCATGTTTGTTACGGCATATTATCTTCTTTGAAAAGAGACATAACTCTCACTGTGAAATCAACAGTCAAACATCCCCCACTTCAAAATTATGGTTTTGCAAATGGCTGTGCGTAAAGACGAGTGCTCGTCTGAGAATCCTTTTTAGATAGAAAGTAATAACCTTTTAAAAGTTACTTTTCTCTCTTTGAGAAAAGAGATTGTTGATGCAGTTTTGATTTTTTAAAAAAAATCGAATATCTCCCTTAAAAAAATCTTTCAAAAAGAACGAGCAAACAACAAACAAACAAACAAGGACTTGTATGATAAAATCAATTCTAACTACACGTACAAGTGCCTTTGGAATTTTACATATTTGATATAAACATGAAAATATATCTGGACTGAAGAATTAAACATTATTTATATCAGAAGTTAAAGAACAGAATAAATAAATAAATAAATAAATAAATAAATAAATAAATAAATAAATAAATAAATAAATAAATAAATAAAATAAAAAAATAAAAACCCAGCAAGTACATGGAGTGTATTTAAACTTTATAAATCGTTTTGGTCGCTTAGCAGGACAGACCCATTATAAGTAGCATAAGCATAAACATGATAAATGATCCAGCAGCATCAAAAACATCAATAACAACATCATAAAAATTCAGCTGCACAAACTTGTCACATCAGTTGAATGGATCAGTTGAATGGATAAGCGTACATGCTTTGAATTATTAAAATAAGATTGGTACGACATTATATCTTTTAACATTCTGATAAATAGTTTAAATTTGCTACCTTTCTGCTTCACACGTGCTTCTTGCGCATGTAAAAATTGTATATATTGAACCCAGTTTCATTGACCCAACCCGAGCAAATAAACATTGCAACTTCCTCATAAGAAAAAGACAGCTACATGTATATTATAATATTCATATTGATGCTATATTTATGCTTTCCATTAACAACCAAACTTTACAGTTCACGCCGTAGTGGATCAACTGAAGCACCTCATCACCCCGGACATGACCGAGTCTGCCTGCACCACCGTCTGCGAGTCCGTTATTTCCGGAATAGGATTGTTGGTGTGTCCCAGTGCCTGTAACATGTAAGTTATCAAAACACTCCCATCACCCCCAAACAAAATATATAGAAAAATAAAAAAACAAACATGCCTCCTATAAACTGTTAGTTTTAAATGTAAATATGACATCAGCGTATATTAATGGAATGCAATTTCAACTTAATTAAACCACAATTTATTAAAATGTTATTTTTTATCATATTTGAAATACGAAAATAAAGTATCAGAATATATTTTATCTTTTGTAGTTTGGTTTCTTCATTGAACGGAAAATAAACAGTCAAACCCAGCATTGGAACTTGATTGATGACTTATTTTTGCTGTAAAATTAAAGTCAAAGCGAAGAGTGTTTTTACAAAAGATTTATGCCAAGCTTTATGTTTAAACAAAACATTCGACCCACTGCAATGTTTATTGTGATACCGTACGACACGCAACGGTGAAATACGAATTATTGCCCAGCTACATGTAGCTATCATTTGATAAAAACACATAACAAAAAAAAGTTACTATTTATTCATTTTTCTTAATAGACATGTTGATCTTTTTCTACCAACTTTCTATTTTTTTTTGTAGAAACTTTTTTTTCATCTGTCGTTTTTAATTTCCTCGTCGTCCATTATTACTCACCGTTCATTATCCTACATATATAACTTTATACTTGCCGAGTCGTTCTTGCTTAAAATGTTCGGCTTTCGCTCCACAGAATACCCCTCTTTGTCGTCGCGACGATCCACGATATGCAAATGTACAATATATAAATAGTGCCTGTTTGGGAGGGTACCAGTTGAAATTGACACCCCGAGAAAACCATTGTCAACCGACGCGAAGCGTCTATATTATTATACTTTCATGTTAAATACTGCAATCTGATTGGTTTAGACGCAGTTGACAATCCGTTCTCTCTCCCTCGCACGCTTAGCAACGGGCCGATAGAACGAATTGTTACATGCGCGTTAATTATGCGCGTACGGTTCGCCGTAGAATTCACGTCTTTTCTATATAAAAGCAGTAAAATTTGCTATAAAAATTAAGATATTCAGTATAATAAAATAAATAGTGCCTGTTTGGGAGGGTACCAGTTGAAATTGACACCCCGAGAAAACCATTGTCAACCGACGCGAAGCGGAGGTTGACAATGGTTTTCTCGGGGTGTCAATTTCAACTGGTACCCTCCCAAACAGGCACTATTTATATAATATTACATAAATCTATAGAACAACAATCACAAAGAAAATATAATAAATCGCGATTCGATCAGCACGAATTGCCTAATAGATCATCAGGAGAATGTTGGCCATGGCATCTAATATAAAATTAATACAATGGATACAATGGCAGGGCGATAGCTGCAGGTCTGTGGCTCGCGGTCTGAACAAATTCGGATGGACGTCTGACGACCGAATTTTTTTTCAGACCGGGAGCTACAGACCTGCAGTCAGAAGGGCGAGTGACATATTGGTCATTAAACAGCATCTTTATTATTTGGGAGATATGAGTTGTCTTTCTTGTGATGTTAATCTTTTTATCAGGTCTTTGATATGCACATGTACAATGATTCGAGAATTTACTTATTTTAAAAGTTTTAAAAATTATGTATAAAATCGATTAAAAACTGTTTATCAGTGAAGATCTGATATCAGGACATAATGGTGAATCAGTGACATGTGTCGATCTTACGCATTTTAGAAGGATTTGCCCCCGTTTATTCACTAGTGAAATATCTGCAACATGATTACGATAAAGTATAGTTCACGGGCTCTAAGACTGAGAACATATGTACTCAAGCATCGACTTCTACCACCGCTACATTGAAATAATTAAAATATTTTGCTTTTCTTACAACATTAAAACACTACGAAGAAGTACCAATTTATTTAGGCGCGGATCAAGCCCATTTCCTCGGTTAGTGTCTGAAGAGGAGATTCTTCTTTCCACTGTTTGCGGCAGGGGGGGGGGGGGAGGGGAGGGGCTGGGAATTGAAAGATTCCTATGTAAATTTAATACATGTAGCTCTGAAAATTCTCAGGGGACCTCTGTATCCGCACAGGTTGCATGAATCTGCATCATCTTAATTTAATTTAAACATATTTTATTCAAAATTCAAATGGATTGGCTAACAGTCAAAGCCTATGTATACCCTCTCCAAAATACAAGTAGTGGTGTTATAAAATAATTTATAGAATATAGTATTACCAGTTTACAGAGTGATATATTATATACTGATATCATGCGCAGATCCAGAAAATTTTTCCGGGGGGGGGGGGGGGTCCGAAGGATAACTGTGTTTGCCAGGGGGTTCCGAGGCATATTTGCGATAATTTTACTATGTAAATTTAATAAATTTTCATTTTCTAGGGGGGGGGGGGAGTCGGGACCCCCCCCCCCACTACCCCCGACCCCTTCTAGATCCGCGCATGGATATTTTGTGCATACAAGACAAGATATAATTGAATTTTAAATAATAATCTTGACTTTTACCATATATAAATTGTAAGACAATTTGTATTTTAACATAATATGCATTTACACCTACATTTACAAACCCATCCCTTGCATTTATACTCACAGACATACAAACATCAGAATGAAGTTTTCATGACCTAACCCATTAAAAAAACAGTAATTAAAAAGAGCACTAATAAATAAGTAAATATGTAATACTAGTACAATGTAGGTCTGAAAAAAGCCATATTTATATATTTTAACAAGTGTTTCTTTATCAATTGTATGCTTGAGTAATCTTAGCATATTCAACCTTTTGCATGCCTTTTCATGAATATCACTAATATGATTGGACCAACCACCATCAGACTGTAGACGCAAGCCAAAGTACTTTGTGCATGTTTTTTTTTTATTGTTTATAAAATTTAAGACAAAAAAATTAGTCCGAATTTCCTCTGTTTGCGACAAGTCCATTATATTTCCACGGTTTATAAATCCTACAACGTCCAAAGGCAGTTTATAGTCTTATATTCTGGTAGATATTGAATTTATACATTACCATAACAATATTTATATAAATAACAGTTAATGTAACGTCAGGCATTTAATAATTATGTCCCTTTTTCAATGACATTTCTTAAGAAAAATGAGACAAGCAGTGAACTTTGACACGACCCCTCAAAAAATTTAGGTCGATGACCTACATTTTTTTCTGTTCATCGGTAAGCTAATTGACTTCAAAATATCACAATTTAATTAGAGTAAAAAATTTATTGCAGAATATTTCCATTAAAATCTATATTTTATATGTGTTTGACCATTTCCTATTATTGTGTCAAGGTTATTAGTAACCGATAAAGTTTGTTGTATGATATCATCATCAATAATAGCAAATAGAGAAATATCATCTGCAAATAATCTAATACTGTTTGAAATACCATTAGTAATGTGATAAATATATAACAGGAATAGGAAAGGACCAAGTACGGAACCATGTGAAACCCCACCATCTTTGCATTACTATCGCTAAAGATATAAATAAAAAGTAAAATATATACATTTGTATTCTATATCAGCAGTCTAACATCGACAAACTATAATCTTATCAGATTGCTCCTTAAATATGTTCTCTATTAGCATTCAGATAATTTGTGTCATTTGAAATAAAATCACAAAGAGAATGCCAGGGAATGTTCCAGTAAAAGGCAGTGTGCATACAATGTATTTCCTTTTAATTAAATCATAATATTTTTTTAAAAGGGAGGTGGGGTTGGGTGGGGTGGAGAGATACATCCTTTACTTAAATAAAATTTTATCTATACCTGAACTTATGCAAACAATTACAACTATGACAACGAAATCTCTATAGTATTTCAATCATTAATGAATTATTTATTTTTATATAGACACAAGGACACATGATAATTTGATAGGAAAATACTGTCTGACAACTTTCTAAAGAATCACGTGTTTTTTCTTGATTATTGACAAAAATAAGTTTTAGTACAAAAAACGACCTAAGCACTGGACAGATGTCGAAGACTTACTCTTATATATTGAATTTAAAAAACGATAATAATTATGTTTATTTATTAACAATAATCTCAAGTGAACATGTATATCTCTTTGATATTCAAGTTAAATTTGTCATCTTTTATGATATCATATTTATGTGAAATGTAGCTCTCAACTTTTACAACTTGAGTGTGCTATTTACAGACAAACCGGGAGAATATGGAGGATAATGACTTTGACCTTATTTGTAGACCCATGTATTTGGTACATTGAATGACCTATAGCACGGAACAATAGATAAGAATCTTATATATAAGAGAGACTTAAGCGTCGTAACGTTAGGTCACTCATTGCAGATCTGAAGGTAGGTGAAAGCATTGAAATACGCCCTGCTCACTGCTCAGTGTGTTCTACACACAAACATATCTATTGGTGCCTCATAACGTGTACACAATATTATGTATTTTCAAAATGCATTTACATATCATAATTTAATTTTTTTTAAAATATACTAGTAAGAGAAACAAGAAAGAAAATATATAATATTTCATCGAGGTTTCGAAAAAGTTAAGCGGTCCGAAATTTGGAAATACAACAATGTCACTTTAAAGAAAATAGGCGAATGCTAGGCCTATATACTTTGATATGTTCAAATAATGAATTTTTGTACATAAGAATATTAATCTTCAGGACGACGGACCCAATTAAAGATTTCGCACCTTTGCGCAGAAATCCGCGCATATGCTATGAATATGACTGTCGTAATTATGTACATCAGAATAAGAGAAAATAATAAATTTTTCATTATATTAAACATAATTTGTGATGCCAAAATATTTTTAGTGGAAAAATTTAAGACAAAAAAATTAGTCCGAATTTCCTCTGTTTGCGACAAGTCCATTATATTTCCACGGTTTATAAATCCTACAACGTCCAAAGGCAGTTTATAGTCTTATATTCTGGTAGATATTGAATTTATACATTACCATAACAATATTTATATAAATAACAGTTAATGTAACGTCAGGCATTTAATAATTATGTCCCTTTTTCAATGACATTTCTTAAGAAAAATGAGACAAGCAGTGAACTTTGACACGACCCCTCAAAAAATTTAGGTCGATGACCTACATTTTTTTCTGTTCATCGGTAAGCTAATTGACTTCAAAATATCACAATTTAATTAGAGTAAAAAATCTATTGCAGAATTTTTAAAATATCAGTTTATATACCACGCCCCAGAAAATTCCCATTACTTTCTATTATATCTGTGGATTTTCGTACCCAAATTTTGAAACGCCCCTAGTAAAAAAAGAAAGTCGATGATCATGTAATTTTTTTTATTGATTTTCACTCATCATTAACTGATTAACATTATATAAAAATTTGAATAAGAAAGCTATTGTAGAAATGAATTGGGTCCGCCGTCCTTAAATGCGAGATGATAATTTGTGATTAAATTATGGTTAATCAAAATCATTAAAAACGTTTTTAAAGCATTGTATTATATTATTTGTACATTAAACTTTCTTCTCCTGTGCGTTGATCTGACTTTTACCAGTACAATGTACTGGTTGGTTTATTTTCATTGTTAATTGAAATGCTAGAAAAATTTATCCCCCCCCCAAAAAAAAATGTATCCATTCATTATCTACATTGTTAAGGTACAGTATTACAATTGATTTCAATACGGTTTTCCAAAGATAACACGAATGTATCAATAGTTAAAAATGTTAGAAATGGATAGATCATATAAATAACCAAATTTTTTTTACTACAGAAATCATGAAAGTCGCCGTCTTTCTCCTTTGCTTCCTTCCCTTGGTGCTATGTGCTCCATCGGACATTGATAAGAGATGGCTGATTGACCGTAAGTGTTTACAAATCATATTTGTGTAAAAAACAAAAAACAAAAAACAAACAAACAAAAAACAAACAAACAAACAAAAAACAAACAAACAAAAAACAAACAAACAAACAAACAAAAAACAAACAAACAAACAAACAAACAAACAAACAAACAAACCAACCAACCAAACAAACCAAACAAACAAACAAACAAACAAACAAACAAACAAACAAACAAACAAACATTAACAAAAACAAAAACAAACAAATAAGCATGCAAAAAAAATTAAAATTATAAACAACACCTCACACACATACACAAAAAAACCATCCACTAAAAACCAAAATCAAACGAACAACATCAAGGAACACCGATTTCACTCTTTGAAAGGTTTGTATTCATATTGACAATTAAATTGATAATAATGTTTGCTGTCATATCTAAAAACCTCTTTGGGAAAAAGATAAAAATACCAAACATTCACCAAGTCTTGCTAGATATATAGGTTATCTATGTTAACCATGAATAATGAAATACATATATACATGTAGACACCGTCACGTTACAAAGGTTACGGATTACGCAAAGTACTGTATTGCCTTCAGAATGCTGAGGACACCATTTATTCCATTTAGAAACGCCCCTTGGTTAATGATTTCAGATTGTTTTAATTAAAAAAAATATTACACAAAATCCAATTTTTTTTCACTCTTTTCTTTTTTCCGTTACCAAACACTACATCTTTTAAATTTCTGAAATATTTGGAATTCCGTCACACTTTTACAAACAAAAAAAAAAAAAAACTATCACTGATATTCATATGCATACATGTAATTTTAAATACATGTGCTTTTCACGTAGAAAGACTGTATTTTTTCTTCTTTAAGGAGGCTGTATGGTCAACAATTTGCCCAATGGCATCAGATCTGCCTTCAAAATCTAAATACGATATTTTTGGCCATAAACTGTTAATTTTAAACAATCTAAATATTTTAGATTCAATATTTGACAAATTTCCCATATTTTCATACAGAGCTCTTCGACTAAAGAAGCTAAAAATGGTACCCCCCCCCCCCCCAGCCCTCATAAAGCATTATTATAATTATCTTGACGTTGAACTCAAATGTCGGACTAATCGTAGACTTTCTCTTTGCTCAAACTAGTCCATCACGTGATTGACCAGATCAAACACCTCGTGACCCCAGACATGGAACTTTCCGCCTGTGAAACTGCCTGCAAATCCGTCGTGGCTGGACTTGGCGCCCTTGTCTGTCCCACAGCTTGCTCAACGTAAATATCATTCAAACGCCTGTTTCCCCACATGTTTTTAATGACGATATATACTTTAGAGTGCTTATTTAATGATTAAACTACGATTTTTGTTTTTTAATTCAAGGTCTTCATTTGTTTTAAAATTATGTTTTCAAAAAGAAAATCTTCAAACCTGAGCTTAATTATTGAAAAAAAAATGCAACTTGAAAAAACGATTTGTTTCCATATTGAATATATACACATTACGGAGGGGGAATTTAAAGACTTTTTATTGTCTATTCATATGGATCATTCACCATCACTACGTTTCTTTTATATTTGCAGATTGATCGGCAGTCTTAACGGTTAATTAATAAACATAAAAAACAACAACATTTCTTTGTTTTGTTTTTTTTATATTTCATTGGTTTGTTTTGTGTTTGACATCAAACAAAAAAATAAACCGTGGCGTGTTCCTGGATAAAACTAGGGGTGAAGGCCGAGGAGCGTGGGGAGGACATTCATGGTTGATTATTATTCGTCCATCTCTCTATTTCCCACGATAGTGTCATATTGTAAATTTTGAATATATTGGGTGGGTGTAAATACAAAATTTACAACACGGGTCGTCATGCTGTAAATTTTGTATTTACACCGTCATGTTGTAAATTTTGTATTTACAGCCACCTAGTAAATTCAAAATTTACAACATGACAATAGGGATGGGGATAATTCTATTTTCTGATTTTAAAAGCACAATATGTACAAAAAGAATAATGCAATTTAATTTTTTAAATGATTATACAGTAAGTAAGTAAATTATTAATTAAAGTGACATGCATGTATGCATATTATGTACAATTGTGCCGTATAATACAAATTTTAATCAATTATTTGTACATTAATATTGGGCACCCGGCCCATTGGGTCAATAGGTCACCTTTGATTATATCAACAATTATATTTCACCTCGAGTTAAAACTGTAATGTACATATTAAAATATATTTACATCTACCGAGTATGATTCCCTCTTTTTCTTACGGAAACCTTTAGTTAATTCATAGCTCTATAGAAACTGAAATCTAGACGCCTCGTTTATCGATTGGTCGAAACCTACAGCGACCTAAGGAAAATCACGGACTGCACAAAATAATCAAACTCAAATTCCAATAGGGGACGATTTGGCTGATTTTAGCTAACTTAAATTAGTGAATTTTACTTACTTTTAACCATCAATTTATTAATTTTTAAAAGAAAGATGTAAATATAAACAACAAAAAGTTTTCTTTGATGATTCATGCGTGTTATGAAGGTAGCGATCGTTGCAGAAAAAAAAATTACATAACCCGCTAACCCGTGTTACATGTATGTATTTTTTCTGCAATGTCTTCATATCCCGCATGTATCACCAATTAAATAATTTTATTGTTTAAATAATGTTATATCAAGGCGATACATGTATTGAATTATTAGAGAAAACCACAGAGAACTATACTTTTATTGTTTATTGGCGAATAATAGTCATGGCTGCGATACAATTTCAGGTAACAGTACATGTAATTACCAAGGTTACAGGCCCAAGAAAATAGGGCAATTATGGCAACCCGAATGGCAAATACCGCTACATGTAAATCACAGGGGCTCGGTTGTCGGACAGTGGAGTTCTTAATTATTTGTTCCCGAAGACAAAACTGATAAATTGCAATTAAACACATTCATTGAAACTCCAGTTTCAATTATGCTAAAAAGTGTATTCAATGTACATTTGACCAGACTCTGACAGTATACCACTACATCAATAAATTTTATATATAATATCAGCTAGTTATAAAACTTTAGATATAATATAAAAATAAGACAAACTAGACACGATCTCGTTGCGAGCAACGAGGAGGTCTTCCGTGCGATATTTTGAAGAGAATATGACCTTTACTTTGATATTCGTCAACGAAACTTGATGTTAAAATGGAAGCAGAGTCATAATGCCATTCTACATCTATAAAGTGCTTTTCAAAATGCATCTCATTTTTGAGAATTGAATTGAATTGAACATATTTTATTGAATAAATCAAAAGGATAAGACACAAGTTCTAAAACTTAGATAGTCTTCTCCTAGTAATGAAATTTTATAAATATTGCCAGTAATAACGTTAGATATGAATATACATAAATATACATGAATAAACAATCTACTACATATATAATATCACCTTATAAATTCAGACATTTTTTGAAAAACGACCACATTCACTCAAAAAAATTTGTACCGTCTTGAAAATTTCAGTGTTTTGTGTATTTGTCAAAGAATCATCCCCCCATAACAGTAAATGTGCATCTATAATGTGTACATAACGTAATGTCAGTAGCTTATTCATTAGAGAATTCCGAGCTCTTGTATACTTTTTACAGACAAAAAACAAATGGTATGCATCTTCTGGTAAGCCACACGAACAGTTTGGACTGGCTATTAAGTTACAGCGGAATAAGTCAGAATTTAAAATACAGTTGTGTCTCAAACGTGTATGTGTTATGTTTAAAAATCTTTTTCCAAATGAAAGATGTTTCTGAGCCTTTACCTTATCATTGTATAAACATTTTTTGAATATTTTAATAGAGGTTGCCTCCCTTGTATTAAGACTTAGGGCATTCCGTCTTCTGACAGTATCAGGAATAAATGATTTATTAAATAGTTCTAATCTAAATTTTGAAACAGAATAATCAAGAGAGTTTCTAGTTGTGTACCTTGAAACACTGCCTCTTGTATATGGTACAATGTTTTGTATGTAAGTAGGTACTAAGTTATTGTGCATTTTGTACATAGTTATTAATTTAGCTCTATTTCTTCTGTGTTCCAAAGGTTCCCAACCTGTTTCAAAATAAATTAAGTTTCTTGAAGCAAAACTTGTGAGCCCAGTTACTATTCTTGCGGCAATTAATTGAACCTTTTCCAATTTTTCTATGTCCATCTGTGTGCAACCAGCCCATACTTCGGCAGCATATTCCAATTGTGGTCTAATAAAAGATACATACATTTGTGATAGAATATCCCTTGAAACAGAAAATTTTAGCTTTTTAAGTAACCCCAGTTTTTTGTAAGCTTTTTTAACAATGTTATCAATATGTTCTGACCAACTTAAGTTTGAAGATAATTGTATACCAAGATGTTTGTGTTCAGTAACATATTCCAGATGATAATTTTCAAAAAATAAATTAGGAAAATGATGTACATTTTTCAAATGGAAAAATACAGCTTTGGTTTTCTGTGGATTGAATTTCAACAACCATTTTTTTGACCATTCATCTAATATTCTGAGATCATGATTAAGATTTTGTTCAATAAGATTAATATTATCTGAACATTGTTGTAAAGAGTTGTCATCAGCATATAATCTACATACAGAAGGAAAGGATCAAACTTTTGGGACTATAGTCCCTTTTAAAGAATGCTTAATTACGTAAAAATTAAGAAAACTTTTACGTTCAAGGGAAAAAAATGCAAGATGAACATATTTTCATTCTATAGCATATAACAAAATATTCCTTTGTAAAGACAAACGAATAAAAGATTTTAGAACCCGTTTAGTCCCTAATTTAAGGGACCAGTCCCTTTTCTTAATATCAAATGAAAGATCATTTAATTTTCAACAGAATCTTATTTCTATAGATTTTTTTTTTCATTTTTTCTTTATATGTTAATCATTTACAAATTTGACATCTTATGATATTAAACATATTTTGTTCATCAAGTGTTTAGAACTTCGTTACAGTTCTTGAGCTATCTGGGAAAGAACGTTTTAGGGGCCGACCCCTTATAACCTTATTGGGGCCACATAAGGAAATCAGTTAAGTGCTATGGAAGAAAGACTTCAAAGCCCTTTTGGCCCCTAAATTGAGGGACCAGTCCCTTTTTCTTAATATCAAATAAAAGGTCTTTTTATATTAAGCATATTTTGTTCAACAAGTGTATAGAAATTCGTTACCGTTTTTGAGCTACATTGTATCTGGGAAAGAACTTTTAGGGGCCGACACCTTATCTCCTTATCGGGGCCACATAAGGAAATTTTGATGGCTGAATATTGCTTAAAACATCATTCTAAGCATCTTTTATTCTATATTGCTTTTCAAAATATTTGTCCTTTTTTAGATATACATTGTAAGTGATCAAAGTTTTGGACTTCTGGCCCCTTAAAACCCCTAATTACGTAACACATGAGAATTTTTTTTATAATCTATAGTTAAATAAATGTGAGATGAAAATTTTTGCTTCTATAACATATTACAAAATAATTCTAAGTAAAGTACTATGGATGAAAGACTTATATCCCTCTCAGCCCTTTTTTCTTTATATCAAAGAACGCTCTTGTAAATTTATAAAAGAATACGAATTGGCGCAAGTTTCTAGTATAACTTTTTAAATGAGAAATTAGGTGATGAAGCGAGGCGGTATCCAATATGGCGTCATCACTTGTTATTTTTCCTCCGAGGTACCCACTTTTTTAACGATGGTTTTTTTTCTACACAAGCCCCTGTGCTTTTACCAAGATGAGTAGTTTCTAATATTGCCAGTAGCCTTTTTTACATTGTAAGTAAGGCTGTCCAGTTTGATTAACACTGAGCTCGTAGGATTCATTAGACAAAACATAATAAATAAATGTTCATACAAAATAAAGACTACTCTAGTTGTGAGAAAAAACGACCTTGTTTTTGGTAATGTTATATTGGACGAAAGTATGTTGGCCAGAGGATATTTTGATTCTATCGTACGAAACGAGGAAAATAAGAGCAGTTTTATTAATTACTGTTTCGGTTATATTGGGCAAAACCACGACAGTTAAACGCCGTTGCTTCATCTGGATAAAACAATGTTATGCACCCAGGTACTGTTTTAATTTACATTGGACAAAACTCTGCTATGCAGTAACACAAAAAACTATCGTATCTGTATAAACGTAATATTTCCATCAAACTACTATCATATTTGTGTAAACGTAATATTTCCAATATATATAAATAGGCCTACTGCATTAATTTGTTGATTAAGTAACATCTTTTTGTAATTCTTTTACAGAGATTTACCCGATATCAAAACCAGATAATCTTTATTGACACATGTACGTACAAAATATTTACATTTTTAATTTTCTACCGCATTTAGACGAGTTGACTGTATGATACAACCTATATATTTATAAAAGTAGCTATAGAAAACACGTGTTTGTTATGAACTGAGTAGGCGTGTCTATATTTCACCAATGAAATTTTAATTGTAAAGTTTTTCTTTTTGTATAGTTTAAGTTAAACGTGAAGTTGCGGTTAGCCCGGTAGCATCCCACTCGGCTTTCTACTAAAATACTACCCAACTTTCACGAACGTATCTCGTATTTGATTTGTATCTGTAAATTGTAAACTGTAAATTGTAATGTATAAGTTCTTAAAATCCATATGGTGAATTCAGGGGAAAGCTCAATTCGTTACACTCGCTCAAGTTTACGCTGAATAAAAACTCCAAAACGAAACAAAAAGATCAACAAGTTGTATATAAGTTGGTGAAATAAACGGTACATGGTATTCCAATGAAAACCGATTCTCGGAGTTCCGAGAAAACAACTTAATATCGTGCGGAGATTCCAGCACGGACAGTCCGATATAATTCTGTACACAAAATCGACACTAACGTGCGGAAATCCAGCACAGTTAGTCCGACATAACACACTCACTCCACTAACGTGCGGGGTTCCAACACAGTTAGCCCAACATTACACATTCTATACTAACGTGCGGGGTTCCAGCACAGTTAGCCGAACCGTACTCTTCCAGATCTTAAACCATTCTCTCTATTATTTACAATTTTTTTTTTGACAGGCATTGCTTTTTTTATGACAAAGAGATGGTAATGACATGCCAGAAAAATCAACATTCACACATATAGCTGTTAAGATAATTTCGCACTTCTATTGTCCAACAATTATTTAATTTGCCGGGAGATTAAGTTAAGTAGATATCAAAGACTGGTGTCAATGGGATTAACATTTTTGTCACATAAAAGAATCTCGAGGTTTTTCTAAATACTGACTATTATTTACGTTTATCTAAGAAAAAAAATCAAACTTATGTTCTCATGACAGCTGGTACCTTTTTTTTTTTTTAAACTTTAACCTGTTACATTAAAAGTTTAAAATCAAAGATTTTCAAACTGATCTATAACAATCTAGATTGTTATAGTTAAGTTTGAAAATCTTTTTTTTAAAACTTTAACCTGAGATTACATTAAAAGTTTAAAATCAAAGATTTTCAAACTTAACTATAACAATCTTTTTACATGATGTTTTCTTCTTTTGTAGAGTGAGTATGCATGTATATGGAAGTAAATAGACTAAGAGAGACATGTACATTGTACTATAGACATGTATATATATAATTAATATTGTCTGTTGCATTCGCGCATGCGATCTCATCCTATAAACTATGTGTTTGCGTTTTATTTTATAAATAATTTATGTTCGGTTAAACTGGTGAATAAGAACATAATTCTGAAGAGTCGCACTGCCACATCCATTTAATATCGTTAAAAAAACAAAATGTTTTAAGACACTTATAAACAAACGCGCAAGACACAGATGGCTTAAATCTTTCAAGTTTATTTCATCGTTTTTTCTATAAAAGACTCATTCAATTGTAGTTTTTCAAGTAATTCAAACACTATTACTGCCATGTTCCCAATGATCAGCGTCTCACTGTAATAAATGTCCGTGGAGGGACCATTCGGTAAAACTCGGCTGATTCCGTGGATGACGTAAAACAGTCAAATTAGGTACAATTCGGCCGAGGTGTTCCGAGTACGTAGGGGCGTTTTATAAAGGACTGTGCATAGGGTTGGATACCGTTATGGATGAAACGGTACGATACCATACCGGTTTTTTTTTTAACAAAACGGTATTTTTAACGATACGATACTAAACCTTAATAAATGAGAATGATGATTTGTTTTTTTTTCAATAAATGTGTTTATGACCTGTCGGTGTTATAATTTATAAAGACAGTATAATATATTTACAATAACATATGAGTTTACAAACTATGTTTATGCTTCAATCTTTTAATTAAAGATTAACAAACAAATAAATTGAATCCTATTCTCAAATGTTTAGTCAAGTTACTTGTGTTTCCCCCTTTTCCCTAACAAAATAAGTGGCAATGCTTGCAAACACTACCACTGATTTCCTACTGAAATGAGACTAGACAGCCGAGCACTTCAAGGTATCACACCGGTAATCCACCAATGAAAATGAACTTATTTAATTGTAGTTCCATACATTTATAGGGGATATTTTTTTCTTTTGCCCGCATTGTAGTTCCATACATTTATAGGGAAGATTTTTTTCTTTTGCCCGCATTTTGCATTTTCCCATATTTGATTTTAATGATATCTATGATTAGGGAAATTTCTGTACTTTGTAAATTTGATTCTATTCTTATCGGGAACTATTTCTTAAAGGGCATATAGGCCGACTTCCTGGGGTGCGCGCAGTCTGCTTATAAACAACTGGAAAACACGTGGTTTTGGGGGTAGGCATGTTCGCAGCTAGAAAACTTGAGAAAATGCCGTATCGCATGCCCATTTTTTGATGTTAGATAATGCGTAAGGTATCATAGAACACTGCTATCTATTTTTTTTCTCTCGAGAAAATTATTTCGATTTTTTACGAATTTTTTTCTTACATAGAATTATATAGCGAAAACAATTACCGGTGTGATACCTTTACCCGGTTGCCAGCCATTGTTTGGTCGCACTAAGTGACGAAACATCAGAAAACGAATGGAAATAAACAAAACGCTTTTGCGCTATTTTGTCTTTTTAATTTACATTTATTGTCAGAATAAAATTAAAACATTATTATTGTAAATGTATTTTTTTTTTAAATTTATGTATTGATTTATAACTAAAAGTATTGGCAGTTGAATCAATTATCGTACTAAGAATAATAAAGCACATATTTCGTTAATTAGCCTACCCTTTTAATACGCGGAGAATTCGTTTTAGCAAGTCTGAAATCGGTTTTTAAAATCATTTTAAATGTATAAAAAAGTTTCAAAGATCGAGAAATACCGTTATTAGTACCGGTATTAAATGAAACGGTATTTTACCGGTATTTTTAAAAAACTATTCGGTACGGTACGTGTACCGGTATCCACACTGTAGGACATATCAGCGGAAAATAACACGTAGAAATCAAATGGGTGTTTTGAAACGAGAGAGAATTAGTATTTCTTTGCTCTCCTACTTTTCTTTCATAATGTATATTGTACCTGTATATTACATAGGTTTGATAAAAATCATTCCAACAGAACCCAAGGGATATCCTTATCATTGCCAGGATACAAGGGTTATCCTTATCCATGTCAATATAAAAGGGATATCCTTCTCCATTTTAAGGTACATGGATTTTATTCGAAATTTTCATATTCCTTTGAATTGTCTTATAATTACAATAATGTTTACTTGTTCTGTTTTAAAATGAACTTGGATTGTTATCGGCGGACTGCTTATCAAAAAATGTTGTTGTTTTTTTAAAATTATCTCTATTTGTTCGACTGGAGAAATAGTAATACACATGGGGGTAATTTATATGCCTTCAGCATCCATTCCTTTATGACCTTAATTAAAAAACAATTCGAGCAATATTTGATCAGGGAAATTTTTATGAATTACCTGTAATTTATTGAAGCTATTCTCGATATTGAGTTTGGAGAAAACCGATATAATAATAAACTTTTTTTCAATAGAATCAGATAGGTAAAATATTCGGGAGAATTCCGTGTCTTGTATCAGTCAGTATCTATACAGGCCGATTTACGTGATACATGTATAAACTCAAATAATATTGAATTCACTCAGAAACGGATCTTTGCCTGATATACTGTACCGATCAAATTTAACATTTCTAACCAACCACTGCAGAGTCACTCTAAAATCTGAAACGCAAATTCAAAGATTCCAAAGATTTAAAAGTCGCAACATTCTTGTTAATTTTAAAATATCATGCAAATCTAGATGAAATTGATAGGGAATTCTGGAAAATGATTAATTTTTGAAAATCGTTACCCATTTCATTCGCATTTTATTTCTTCAAAAGAATATATAAAAAATTAACAATGTCTAAAGGTTTTTAATTGTCTCAATGATTATTCTTCAAAATCCGTCACAATGTTTATAGGGCATAAACGGCAATGTTTCTCAAAGTCGGAACTAATTAATAATTGACCACTCTTCCTTGTCATTTCATCACGCGCACTTCATCTTCATATTAATGCTGCGAGACACATCTAGTAGCCATTACTTAGATACGTCACGCTTTTCTTAAAAAAGAAAAAAAAGGGTCATCTAATTAATCTAACATGTTCCTTTCACTGTGGAAATATGCTCGAGGTGCTAATATGGCGTTTTTCCCTTCTTAAATTGTACCTTTGATGGTAGGATCATGCTTAAGGTGTTGCTTGAATATGCTTATTTTCATTTGCACGTGCGAAAAGGTGTGAATAGGACATTCTTATTAATCTAATGTCCATGTACATACTACTTCACATTTTTTTGAAAACAATGGCGTCATTGATTAATAAAATATGCTGGCTGACCACAGCTTGTGCAAACTCACACGTCACAGAACGAAGACGTTACTTTGGTATTTGAGTTCTAATGTTTTATGGCCAAACGTGACGTGGTCTGTCCCTTGAAGGGGAGTAAGAACCAGATTCTTCCATAAATTCTAATGACAAGTGATGATAATATTAACGACACCTCAATCCCCCATTGTCAAATCAAATGTTGCCCAACACCTACTTAACATGTCGTGCGTGCCAATTAGCTGACACCCGTTGTATAAATTCTTTCTTCGGAGGCAGATTCCGGCATTTTGAAAATTGAGGTTGCAACGCTTAGCCATCTCCCCGCAAGTAGCTAAACCATGAACGGATTAATAATTGTCGTAGTAGCACTTTTAGGATGTGCATGTAAGTATTCAGTGCATTTTTCTTTCTTTCTTTATACCTCTCTCTCTCTCTCTCTCTCTCTCTCTCTCTCTCTCTCTCTCTCTCTCTCTCTCTTGCATTTGTTTTATTTCGCATCTTTTAGATTAAAATTCTCTGTTACAATGACTTTACTGGCATTAAAAAATATAATTATTTAATGAAAGCGACCCAAAAAAAAAAAGAAAATGAAAAAATTAACGAAACAAAAACTGTCTTTCTTTGTGATAAAGTTTGAAATTTTATGTTCTTTGCACTATAGATGCTCAGATGGATTCTCCAATGGCCTTGGCTATGCTTAGCGGGGGGCTACGTGGCAGTAGCAGCTCAGGAATGTCCGGTGGCATGGACCCAATGAGCCTGGCCCTCCTGGGTGGAGCCGGCAACAGCAAGATGTTGAGGATGATGACATTTATGAACATGATGACGCCACAAGAACCCACCCCCGCCGAGGCCGCTGCCACCGACCCTGCCCAGCCACAAGCCACCCAGGACAATACCAGCGTTAACCCAATGATGAACACTCTCATGACCCTCAGTCTGTGCAAGATCAGCGATACCGCCGGGGACCAGAGATTCTGTACCCCATTCACCTGCAAGCTGGAATCTCTGCGCCGATACGCTAACCCCAGCCTCCTGCAGTGCCAACAGATGATGGGGTGCTGCTTTAAGGATATGAGATCAATGTACATTGCTAACATGATGAAGGGATTGTAAAAGTACGTTTCTCCTTTTTTGTTTTTGTTTTGATTCCTCTTCTTAAAGCTACTGTCGGAATTAATTGAGTTTTTTTTTTAAATGTAATAACTATAGCAATTTGGTCAAACTTTAATTTTTGAACTTAAATCCACCCGCTAAACTGAAAAGAGAAACTGAAATGACAAAAAATAATTTACAGTTCAGTAATCACTTAAAGTGCTTTCAGAACAGTATTTTGATAAATTGATGCGGATGTGATAAATTGATATGATTTTAATATTTTGTATAATAATGTGACGCTTGATTTTGAAAACAAAAAGCGATCCGGTTTTCCGCCTAGAAAAAAAAATCACATGTATTATTAACTGATCCGCAATCAAATGAGACAATAACATTTGTTTACTATAAAAGTGTATAAATATATATATATTTCCCGATTAAGAACAATCTTTAATCAATAACAATATTAATCATCCTGGGACATTAATTATTGTCCTTCTGCTATAAATCTTGGGGATAGAGACACCTATCTGCAAATGTCACTTTTCGTCGGGTTTTACATTATACGTCAGGTGTATAGGCGCTCAAGGTGCGCTAAGTGCCTAGCCTGCATTTAACACTGACCGCTTGTATATTAAGACAATTTTACGTAGACTTCCCTTGGGGGCAAAGACTTGTAACAACAACGTGACAAGTATAGGCTCTATGCATGCTAAAAACATGTATTTGATGTTTAAGTGTCGTAATTTATGACTGTTGTTTAAAAAAAAATTGTTATCTTTGCAGATATTTTTTTCTTGGAGATAGAAGAATATCACAAGGTTCATTTTTCATTCCTCCATTTTTTGTTCTGACGGGCGATTAACCGGTGATGCCATTGTCTGGTCAACAAAGACTGAACATTTAGGAGCCTCTCGTTTCTCATCTGATGGTCTTCAAAAGACTTGTTGTCACTGTACATGTAATTTATTACAGCATAAATTATTGTTTTTTGTTAATTAAAAAAAACCCAACAACCAACACTAATGCATTTTGTTTTATGATATGAATGCATTGTTTTCAAGGTCGAAACCTTACATGACATCAATTAACTTTAAAGAACAAAAGGTGCATTAATATAGTTAAATTATAAATGCACTTAAGTTTTGTGTATTTTTGTAGTTTGGTGGTTAAATCCACGTACAACCGTTGCAAAATACAATGTGCTAAAAATAAAGGAAGTACACAAAGGCAAAGGAGAAACTATATAAGCTGTAGATAAGTCGTCCTCTTTCGTCTCCATCCACACTTGATTTAAAGTGTATGATCATAAACTTGATTATAACTGTTAGGAAAAAACTAACAAATTACTTGATGTGCCTTTATTGACCAGCATATTATATTATAATTGTGTCTCTGTTTTAAAATTCATAAGCATTCATTCTTTAAAATGATCATAAGCATAATAACACATGTATCAATTTGTCAGTTTATTTGTTATACATGTACTTGTAATTGATTAAATTAAGGATAAAAACATCTTGCATTGCTAAATATTACATTCTTTTGAACTCCTAATCTTATTATGTAAGAATTTTGAGTCGTTATCATCTCTTAAAGCAGACGTATCTGATCATTTAAAAAAAAACCAACAGTCCCCTCAACTAAAAAAATATTTAAAAAAAAGACAACCCCCCCCCCAAAAAAAAACCCCACAACAAACAAACAAACAAACAAACAAACAAACAAAAATCAAACAAATAAAAATAAATACCCCCTCCCCCCAAAAATAACCACAATCATTTGATATTTTTCTGTAAATGATCTTACCATTTGCTTTTATGACATCTCTTGTTCTGTCTTCTTTCTATTATAATATTAATTTATAAATATGAAATTTGTTTTGTCTCTTTTACTATCTCTCTTTCTCTTCCACACTCGCTCTTAATTTCTTTCTTTCATAATACATATTTGCAAGTTTAGGGATATTTTAATGGACTTTTCTCCTCAAATACGTTTGGCAGATTCATTTCGAAATGTACGGTCTGATGCTAACGCCATCTATCTACCAATATGCGTTGTTTGTGAAGTACAATATAATTCGTATGACGTAATTGCTATTCATCACATCAAAATCATTCACTTTCAACCCAAGTTTTTTCTAGCTGAATCTGACTAAATGTGTCAATTGTCGAGAAATAACTTGGTAAGGTGCTTTTAGAAGAAAGGTTCAGTAAAGGCATATGACTATGATTGCTTGAAATTGAAATTCTTTTACGCCATTTTTCAATATATGTCGAAACAAAGTAACCAAATGCTCCCGCACCATATATATCCATATTTAAAAAAAAAAAGAAAAGAAATCAACACAAAGCATTCTTGAGAAAAAAAATCACATTTATTAGAAAACAATCAACGAAGAAGACAATAACAATGGCGACATTAATTATCCCCTGGCGGCCGTGGCGCCCGGAGATCCGCCACCTCCGCCGCCGTTATTGAGGAGACTGAGCATCATGAGCTTGTCCATCTTTGCGCCGCCGCTGTTACCCAGAAGTGACATCATCAAGAATGGGTTCATGCCGGATCCGCCCCCTTTGTTGTTTCCTAATAGGGACATCATCATCATATTCTGAGCCATATTTTCTGAGAATTGTGCTTGGACATCTACGGGGAAAACAAGAATAGCAATTGAATTAAATATGACCACAATCTGTTCTGTTCATAGAATGTAAAACCTTTCATCTGGAAATGAATAAAACTTACTGATGTAAATTATTTCTCTTTTTTTTCTTCACACAATTCTCAATTTGAATTTATCACATATCTTTTTCCATTCTGAATTTGAGCGCATTTTTGTTTTTTTTGTTTTTTTGTTTTAGAGTTAATATTTTTTCACATTTAACACGAAAGCGGATTAAAGGAACGTTTAAATACAGAAGTCGCATTATATAATATGTATGCATGATCTGTGTTTTTTTATTTTTCAAACCTATTTTGCAGATAAAATGCTAAGATACGATTTGAAATTCGGAAATGTATAACGATGGACTTCGTTTTCAGTGCAACATTTATCGCTCATGTACTAAATGACATGAAAATAAATAATATGCTTTTACACTGGACATATTGGGATGAATAATTTTGAGTTTACACACAAAAAATACTTTAAAATGGAGCGCTTACATAGAATTAAAGTAACCCTTTAAAATGTGTTTCATAAAATCATGCAAAAATTGGTCAAAAATATAAAAACTCCTAAATTTTACATATATTTGAATTAATTGCGTATTTTTGCTTCGTTACTTCAAAACTTTCAACGAAATTGCTAAGAAAAAGAAATTATATTCAATTAAAACAAAAAAGGTTTTGTAATTTAATTTTTCTAAAAATAAATATGACATAACTTATAAAGATACTTACATGTAACGGTGAATATTAATGCTAAAATAAATAGTCCTTTCATTTTGACTGTTTCTATAGCATCAAACTATGCGCACAGTGCTGAGGTGATGTGTGTCCGATGAAAATCCTGTCAAACAACTGTGACCTTCTGCTTATATAGTGGCAACAAAAGCGTCAAAAGCCTCTGATTTTGCCCAGTGGGCAGTAGACGGACGACCATAGACAGTAACTCATGTGTAAGAGACCCCCCTATTTCTCGACGTGTAATAAAGATATATCATTGTTTTCCAGAGTTTTTCAGATAGGGGAAAATGTCAAAATTATATTGATTACAAGATGAATGACGTCTATTATAAGCACGGCTTCTTGACAACCATTCGGTCTGTTCTGTCATATTTTTCTTTCATCACGCATTCGTATTTTAAGAAATAAAAGTGATATAGGTCATAAAGCTCTACAGGACTTTTTTTTTTTTCATATTTAGGCTACAAAAAGAACTCACCTACCTAACCAATGCCTTTTATGTTTATTTCTATATTGATTAAAAACCAAAGCGTAAGCTTTTCTAACGATTATGGTTTTGTACAACGGGGTGCTTGGGGTTTAGAACGTAAAGAATGACAGCATTGCTTTATTTAGAGACATCAAACATAAACTTTAGAAAGTGTTATCGTGAAAAGTATTGTTTATTCAGTACGCGTGGAATCATACAATGATTCTTGCAAAAACATTTTTGTGCTTAAAGTGAAGATTTGATTTTAAAAAGCGAAGAGTTGCATAAATGAATTTTTGTTTTAATTTATGATTATATATTCTAACAAACAAACACCACTTATATGAAATTGCACTGTCAGATTCTTTTATCTGTCAAATCATGCTGCATGATTTGCACGTGCTAGAGCTGAAGCGTCAACTAAACCTTTCAGGTCACCTGAGTCATCCTGGTGACCTAAATTTATTGCAATCAGGGGTCGGTTGACAGCGGTCATCCTTTGAACATTTTACTTCTTGTTCTATCTTGAATAAATTCTGTAAAAATTGTAAGGTTCCTAACTTGCTTACTAAGCTAATTAGAATATCACCAAAACTGAGTGAACAGACTAAAGGCCCATGGGCCATATAGCTCACGTGAACAATGGACAGACTCGAACCTAGCTCTGAAACAAGTAGCTAATAAGCTTTATAAAATCAACTTCAATATCATATAATTTAGACTTCATGTTATTTCAATCCTCATTCTCTTCTAGGGTCATATTTTGAAAAAAATCTGAGTAAAAATTGACTACCCACCCCCACCCCATGAAAAAAAACCTCATTGACCTTCATCTGAACAAAAGGAATTATGGTATGAACAAAAAATGAAACCTTCTTAAATACTAGCTTGCTATCATATCAATTCCACAAATAATAGCCTAAGTGTTTTGGAAACATTTCTTAACTATGCATTTATATTACATGTATGCTAATATTACACCCCCCCCCCCCCACACACACACCAAAATGACCTCAGAAGTGTTTTGCAAACTTGCATCTTCCTTACTTTTACAAATACATGTATCGGCCTCGATATCGATTTTCTTCAGGGTTTTTTTTATACACTGTAAAATGTTTCTACCGAAGATTGTTTATTGTCTGTTGAAGACAGATTTAGTGCTTTCCCACCGTTGCAAAACGCAGGTTTTGTGTTTACTCTTCTTCAATGGACATAGAACCCGTAGCTTGTGACGATGGTGCTTTCCTTTTTGTCCCTTGCCATGATGTTGTAGAAGTTAGGGTAGTCCCCCCCTCCCCTCCTCCCCGCCATCGCTGTCTGGTCACCAATGTAAATATCGTAATCATAGCGTTATAATGTTTTGGAGAATTCGAATGGCTATTTACAATGTTTCTCGCGTTCTTTGCTACAAAGCAATCTTTATTTCGTTAAATCACTTAGACACTATGTTTACCTCGAAAATACTGCTCAAATTTTACATTATATTTAAAAAGAGCTCGTATCACGGGATATTACTCCAAGTTTGAAAAAATCAAAAAAGGTAACTGTAATTTTATTACTGTATTAAAAAATGAAGGTACGGATTTTTCATACCAGGAACCCTTCGTTGCCAATGCCCATAAATGTAAATCTATCGTAAATCTCCAACGTGATCCTCTCTGGACCCGACAGTGCCATGTTTACTTTATTTTATATAAAACATAAAGTTATTTTTTTTATCACTCGATCAGTATGCTTTGACTGTACACAGTATGGTTGTAATTGACCGAGTGGTCTTGAAGAGGTCGAAATGATTTAAAAATTTCAAACTGACAAATATATTCCGGAAAAATATGATCGAAAATCACTGTCGAGCATTTGTTCAGGTGAGCTAAAAATAATTTCAAAGCTCGTTTTTAAGCGGTAAGCGTTTATACTACTAAACAGTTACATGTAATGATTATTATGCAACTGGATGCTTCGTCAAAGCGCTACCTATGATGAATCAAAGTATTATGAGTACTAAAAGTCGAACTGCTTCAGTTGATGTGTGTACATAATGTCTTCCAACAAATGTTTATTTAAAAATAAAATTTGGTGAAATACATGTAGTCATAACACCAAATTTTATTTTTAAATAAACATTTTGTGGGAAGACAATAATTTGTGGACCAAGTTCGACGTTAATACACACTTTTAATTTTCCTAATATAATGAGTATTATTTTTAATTATATAAGCATAATTTTACGATGATTGACCCAGAGTGGGATAAATAAACGACGGTTGATAACTCCAAAAATTAAATTGATCCGTAAAAAAATTTATTTCCACGAATGCAAAGACAACGTTTTCTGGTTCTGTATACATAAGAGATATCAGTGATTTTGTGATGATTCGAATATTTACATTTCATGGTAAGAAACACAAGCAATTATATGCAATTTACTAGCGAATTTTGCGCTTATATGAAAAGTTATTTCCAACTAATGTTGTATATTTTGAACTTGACTTCTGTTTTTTATTCATCATTGATTTATAAATACATGTATCTGTTATTTTATTGAAAATCGGTAAAATCATCCTTTGTTTGGTTCAGGTTGAGACTCACCACAAAGGAAATAATGTGTGCAATATATTTTGAACAATGTTATATTACAGACAATGTTATACAGAGAAAACTAGTTAAAGAATTTGATAATTTTTTAAACAACTTGTACGTTTTAAAGAACATTTTGTACTTTTATAATATTTCTAACCTTATATTTTGAATTTTTATTAATGTTTATATATTAAATCAAATGGTCAAATAATGTGAGATTTTAAACGTCTTACACCGTACTCTATTATATTAAATATGATGTACACAAGTATCATTTTAAAGGGACTTGGACACGATTTTAGATCAAAATTTTCTTTTTCATATTTTATATATAAAATGGTTTACTTGCTCATTTTGAATGATTGACCAAAATTTGAATGTTAGAAGTCAAGTTTTAAGTGAGATAAAGGGGTAAAAAATCATTGTTATGTAAACAAAGCTCGAGTCTTATATTTGTTTACAAATAATGTAAAGTATGGAATTACCATTTCTTTGACCAAATGACTCGTGGCAAACCAGGTAAACTGATTCAAAGTGTTCATAAATAATATGATAAACAGAAAAAGCAACATTTGATAGAAACTTATACCAATAAAACACATATGTAAACCATAACAAAGCTCGAGCTTTTCAAACTCTGTATCTTGCTTATAACTCAATATTTGACTTTCAGATTTTGATAAAGCATTAAAAGTACCCATATCAACCATTCTAAACATTAAAATTGGAAAAATAAAATTTTAAATTTTGAGCTCAAATCGTGTCCAAGTCCATTTAAAGTGTTTCAAAACTATAACAAGAATCAATGATTTTTTATTGTTATTTTCACATTCCCTAATTTAAAATAGGGAAAAGTGGTGTGTTAAATAACCGAATTTAACAAAGTGTATGCCTAAAAATTAGGCAAAAATATTTTAAATGAATCACATATATGGATTGTGGAATAAAAAAAACAAAGCAAACCCATCATATATTTTCGTATTTTATTGGCAACAATCATACACGACGTAAATGTGGATCCCATCACATTCTCACATGAAACGAAGGAGAGACATTTGGTCTTGCGAACAATTGGTTATCAAACGTGGCTCTGAATTTCTCTTTACCCGCGATAACAAAGTGTTGAAGTACCGTTTTAGGATGAAATTGGTATTAAGTGAAATGATAAAGAAAAACTGCACAACGGAAAGAAAATAAATAGTAGTTCTTTTTTTCAGGCGTTGGTGCATCCTTTTGTGTGTTTGGTATGCAGAAAGATAACCTGTAAAAGAAACACAAACTTAAATGATTATTTTTATTCAATTAGTTTGGCCGAAGAGTTTTGTTTAGGAGAGAAGTCATTAATGGTAGCCATTTTATTTATAGCCTCTCTTTCTCTTTTGATGGATAGTTTGGATAGAGTAAAACAATTAGATCTTTTTTTGTCCTTTTTGATATTCACGTGTCTCAAAACGGTGATGTTCTATTCCGGAAAAAATATATGTGCGCATATAAAACTTGTCATTTATTCATCACGTCAAACTACAATGACCAACAGTGGTCAGGTACGCGCATCGCGTCACCAGCTGTAAAGGTGTCAAGGTAAAAATCCATATGCAGTAAAAGGACTCATTTTCCGACATTGACGATAAAGTTGTCAGTTTTTTTTTTTCGTAAGGTGTCTTTACCTAGCTTATAATGCGTGATAGGGTCATTTTGTGGTCAGTAAAATGTCTCATTTTATTGTCATTGCGTCATACTGACGCAATAAAATAAATAGTCTAAGAATTAGGATATTGTCTATTTCATTTAGAATTAAGGTTGCAACAATTTACATGTATAGTTTGGAAATTTAACACCATACATGTTTGAAATTGTTATCGTATTATTTGCAAAGATCATCTAATACTAAAATATTTCCAACATATAAGCATTTTTATTCTTATAAAATGACCTTATATTATTTTCTAGTAGAAAAAAATAGAAATTTAATATCCTTACCTGTGATCTTCTCAGTTCATCATTTTGCTAAGCTGTAGTGACATATAGTCCTTCAGGCAACAACCAATACCAGCAGGGCTACATTTCATCAGGTTGGGCATACGGTATTGTCGGATCGAAAGCAAGTTGCAGATGTTTCCGCTGCGGCAAGGGATGGCTTTAACTCCTTCTGTTTCTTTGCATAGAGTGTATGGATTGTTAAGGAGGCGCATCATCATGGAACCAACTCCACCGCCACCGGCACCGCCGGCTCCGGATAAAGCCATCAAAGCCATGGGGTTTCCTTGTACATCTGAAAAGATACAGAATCCGTTCAAAAAATGTGAAATTCTAAAACTGCTTAAATTTGTAACTCAATACTCTTTGCAATGACTACAAATGAATTGAAATTCCATTAACTCGCTTTGATATTATTTTATATATAAAAGAATATATAAGTAGAGATGACTCCGTGTATATCAACTATTTATCATTAAAATCATGACAATACAAGTTTTATATTTAACATTATTCTGAATTTGTAAAAAAAAAAAAAATGCAGAATGAACAAAGACAGCTTATGATTTAGAGAAAACTGATAAGATATACCGGTATGATATGTACATAGTGATATGTATTCGACAAATATGGAAAGAGACAGAACGAATCCCGCCACCTAAAAATGACGACATTTTACAGTACATGGAACCTGCCTCAAGACGCCACATACACGCCACGTGAATAGAATATGTGCAATATTAAAAAGGGAAAATTCAAGAAATCATATAAATTTTATGTAAATACTACATTTTAAAAGAAACTTGGGAATACCAGCAAACATTTTTTAAGGGTCCAAAGAAAAAGTTTTAAAACAACTTGACTTTCTATAGGAGAAAATCTATGGTTTATCGCTTATATAACAAATTTTAAGCTATCAGTAAATATATCAGTAAATATATTTAGCTGTCACCAAACACCGGTCTTACCGCCAGAGCTAAGAGCCAATAGAAGGCCTAAATTTTGTTGGGCGGCTGTAAATAAAATGATGACCTTTCCCGACATTAAATGTGCAAACATTGATCCAATAAAAAAATAACAAAACGAAATAATTAAAAACAGTTTCTGCTAAAAAAATATTAGTATCCTCATATTAACGACATACGGAATTTCACAGATTAAGAATATCCCAGAGATTAAAAAAAACCGGAAAACATAATCCGGGGAAGAAATAAAAACCGGTGTTAACGTTGATATCCAAATTGTGAAACTTACAAGTACAACTGAAAACAGCCAAAGCGAGGACAATTTCCTTGATCATGGTGTCTGAGGTTGGGAGAGTGGAGGGTGAATGGTTCGTTACCGCCGACTGTACGTGACCCACAGTGCCCGGTGATTAGTTGGTCCGTCTTTTTATACATCCATTGTCTCCCGTCCCATTTATGACACTTTATTGCAAAGGTTTGGTCACATCAGCTACAGGGTCAGAGGTCAAAGTTCGAACTCTTACCACGTTTCTATATAGGGTTATTTTTTTTTTGGCGGAGAATTGGCATATTTTTTTGTATTTGTCAGCGTCAAATGTTGTGGTATATGCCAGCGAAATGTATATAAAAGGTAAAGAATAGTTGATGTCTTAGTGAAGTTGATTTGTTTGTTTATAAGGTATGTACGGATAAACAATAAAAATGAACATTTCAGTTACATTAAGCGATAAAAGAAAAAAAATCACATTATGTATCTAAAATAATAAAATTTATTCTTTGAACCAAATAAATAGGTTTTGACAAGCAAAAATTGAACCCTTTTCCTGCTTATGAAAACTGTTATCTATAATATTTGTGATTTACCTTCCTTTCAATATCGACTATTCAAAACATATATATTCAATGTTAAATAGATACCAATGGTAATGTATTATTTAAGAACATAATTTTGTTTCAATTTGATTTATTAGTAATTATATTAAAAACAAACTTTGTTTAAATTCAAACTAAGGCACGTACCCGTATTTATAAAAGAAGCCAATAAATCTGGTCTTTCTATAAAGATACATGTAGTTATAATATCTAGATAATTTTATATATTGAAAATTGAAATTGTTGATGATTTTCTTCTTGTTTCTTTATTTTTTGTTTTCTTCATTTTTATTGTTGTAAGCTAAACACCATCTCTTATAAACTCGTAAAAACCATTTCGACAAAATTAGTGTGTGAAAATGTTTTTAAAAAAATTGGGAATTTTTTTGAAGATGCTAATTTAAACGTCTATTAACTAGAAGTAACTGCTTCTTTCTATTAGTCTGTCCATAAGCCGCCATATTAAATGAATGTGTCTAGTTAGCAAAATGGGAGGTGGGGAGGGGGTGTCCTGGGTGTGGAGAAGGAATTGGCTGTAAATTTTAAATATAGAATACATCTTTCATGTGTTCACATAATCTGACAGAATCTATTCATTTCAATCACAATTTAAGGGTTGGTTTTTTTTTTTTACAATAGAACTTTGAAAGTGCGAATTCTATACATAAAGCTCAAGGGGCGGGAGGAGGTAAGGGGGGGGGTGTACTTTGCAAAGTGCTCGGGAGGAACATTTCTGGGGGAAGAAGATTTATTTTTATGACACTGATGTATATGAAAGCTCTAATTCGTTTTATGGCGATTCCGTGTGATTTGCGCAAAAGTTGTGCATGCGCTGTCATGCGCGCACGCTGCTCGAAATGATTGATATTGTCATGAATCTGTCACTCCCCCTTTCCTTATGTTTAATCTTTACGGCCAGTTTTCAGAATTACTTAATAATCACTGTCCAGATGGTCTTCTTTAATCTTTACATGCGGCATGCTGTGGGTCTTGTTTTCCTCACGCCATCTCGAACATAATTTACTTTGAAAGTGGCGTAATGATTGTATTTACATGTACATGTATACATGTACCTCATTGCTTTATATCCCCCCTTTCCTATTCAAAATGTTTAAACTTTGAAGTAGTTTAAAAGAAATGCGTATGGTATTTTGCTTGAATTTGTATTAAAATTTATGAGTCGTTTGATTTTTTGTGCTATTTTAAAGCATGATTCATACAGAACTGTTAAATGAAATTAAGAGAGCTCGTCCCGTTTGACTGTCCGTATGAAATAGTAATTTAATGCATCTAATTCATGCGCGGATCCAGAAAAGTATTTCCAAAGGGTAATTTTTTCGTCGGGGGTGGGGGTGGGTTGGTGGTGTTGGTGGTGATGTGGTTTTGCCTATTTTTTGTAATTTTACTAGTGAATTTAAAAGTTTGAATTTTCCAGAAGGGGGGATTTGTACACTTATAGATTGCAGTTTGCACCACAAAAAAACAAAACACAAAAAACCGTTATATTGCACATTTACATATATCACCAATAATATTTCAGGTGTATGGTGATTCAACTACAAAGAGTTAAATTGTTTTAATACTTTAGGAAACTATCTAGGAGCAAGAAAGCTTGTAGCACCCGTGCAGGGAAACAGCAATACACAAAACATGAATATCCCAAATCATTACATCAAGGTTTTATTTAAAGCTGCTTGGTCCGATTTATATCAAATTTTGTACATGCTTTTAAACGATGGTTATGCTAAGTATATGTATAATAGTCATTATAGACATTGCAGTAGTTTTCCCAGTCAATTAAGCCAAATTTCAATGAAAAAAAATTATGTATAAAATTTGTTAACAAAACACACGACATAAAAGGGTATCGCGTTATTTCACCTCATGTTAAAATTCACCCCTGACGTCGAGACGGGTATGGTTGTATTACGACTTTGACATCATTATAGATAAAGGTCGTAATGTTCAGGCAAATTACAAATAAACCTGAGTACGTTTTGTTCGCTAATATATCTGAAGTTTGCTTTGTTTACAATCGATGCATAGCATGCGGGTTGAATAACCCCAATAATTTGGGGGACGAAACCAAACGGTTCCCTTTTCTAAACATTCCCATGATGCATTTTGGTTTGTTTTTTCGTTTGCCCAAAAAAGAAATTATTTTTATTTACTTTGAATATTTCTAACTTTGAAAGAAAATAAATTCTGGTGTAAATATGAGAAAGTATTTAACTTTCTAAGATAAATGGTTTGTATGGAAAATTATTTGATACTGTAATAACAAAAAAATCAGACCAAGTAGCTTTAAAGTATTGGATTTAAGAAAACTTACAAATTAATGTGTAAAATTTACGGTTTAAAAATGCAAATTTTACATATTAAAGTGTGAAAAACAAAAAATAAACAGTGTCAACGAGACACTTATACGCCGCTTCCGTACGAAGTAACACGAAGAACGCTTTTGGATAGAAACTATTCATTGTGTTCGATTGATACTTCAATGAGTTCGAAAGTTTTCAAACTTCAAATCAGCTTTAAATCCTTTTTAAAATGTCACGTTCTTTGTACATCGCATTTAATTACAGTATGCAGTAGACAGTGAAAGTGTTTGTAGAATGTCCTCCAGTAACGAAATGACAAACATTATACCTCAGCAACTATTATTATGGTGCGTTACCGCACCTTAACACGGCGGCAATAAACGACGAATGCTGCATGTTTGAGCTGACAAGGAATAGCAAAGAATAAACGGACCCGCGTTCAAGATGACCAATGGAGTGAGATGATGGATGTTAATAGCTTGATGGAGCGTGAGGTGGGACAAGTAATAAAATGGGCTGCTTAATAAACAGAGTCTGTATATATATATATAAATATATATATATATATATAAATATATATATATATATATATATATATATATATATATATATATATATATATATATATATATATATATATATATATACACTTCTGCCATAACCGTGTTCCAACTAATTCATAATTAATTTATATTTATGATCCCCAAAATTAGAGGACGAGGAGCACGCGCAATGAAGGTCAAATTGATGACATTTGAACTTACCTGTATAGGGAACTCTAAACACTGAAGAAAAAATATCTATTTATTGTGACAATTTTTTACAACAGTAAACCGAGTTTGTGTATGAACAGGTGAAATTTAAATTCATTGCTTTTCTTTCATTTTTATTAGTGACATCACAAGGCTCACTACACCTTGAAATGTTTTCTCAAATTAGAGAATTAATCAGAAAATTACTTGATTATGATGGATATCACAATGGATAAGAAGTATTTAAGTCAAATAGGCAAATGGATGTAAACATGAACAAAAGCTCCAGGCAGATTCGAACTCATGATCTGCGGTTCAGAAGCCCAATACTTTAACCACTGTCGAACGATATAAACAGTTTAACAAAACATTTAAATCGCCATCTTGTGACGTAGTGTCTTAAAAAGTATAAGTCAGGGTGTAGTGAGGTACCTTAATGCATTTCAAGATTGTTGTGAAAGGGCTTCGGTTCCTTTGGTTTTTCTTTATGGTTTCTTGCATTTAAGCCGCGAAATTTTAAACGTAAAAGGTCAAAATGTTTATACTTTTATAAACAATTTTACCCGATAGAATTACGTTATTAATACATGTATCACTAAACATAATAACAAATGAAATCTTCGTATATATTTGTCAAAGTAAGTTATGTCATGAGCAGAGTCGGCATACTGGACTTTTTGGTGGTTTGACTCCAATTTGGTGGTCATTCGCCAATACGTTGTCTCTGTTCTACAAACCAAACCCTCTACTTGTGGTTTCTGTCTTCCGTACAACTGAGAGATCATGAGTTTTATCCTATGACGATAGGCCAATGGACCACATGGCTCACTTGGGAACAATGTCCAGCTCAGAAATACCTCCGACCAAAGAACATGTAATTAAATTCTGAAACCGAAAATACAGTACAATGCATACTTATTTAATTCAGAAAAGAAGCCATGATGATAATAAGCATAAGGATTATTTTCTACTTTTTTAAAGTATATAAATACTTACTCCAAGTTATGAAATAAAATAATCTTCATGTAGTAAAGTTTGATAATCAGGGAGTCACTGGGACAAATCTAATTTGAAAAACTGAAAATCTCTACATGTACATGCATGTATATTTAATAATATTCCATTAGGAAAGGAAAAGTCCTAACTTCATTATTACCAAAATGTCTTTCTTTCCCTGATCTTTGTAAACAACTTTTACTATTTTTAGAATTATTGCATATTGATTTCTCAACAGTTTTTATCCAATCTTTTCATTTAAAAAGTTTTTTTTTTTTTTTTTTACTTTTTTCTGTTTAATGTAGATCTCCCATCTTGTTCTCTTTGAATTCTAAATGCGTAATACCGCGTAATGGTGAAATTTGTATATTAAAAACTTACACTTTCTAGTACACTATAATTTTTTCTCAGAAGAATTGCTCATGCCAGGGATTTATATGTACGGATGAATAAACCAGTCATATATCTTTTTCAAAGAGCGTTGACTTGGTCCCAAATTTAACGTCGTTTTATCTTTTTATATATTGCATAAACAAAGAGCATTTTACATACATGTATAATTCGCCTTACACATCACTCTATACTTTTTTGAAGTTGTCGTAGACAGTTCATTTATTCAGCCGTGTCCTTGCATATAACAAAATCTTTAAGTGTCACCAGAGAGAGAGAGAGAGAGAGAGAGAGAGAGAGAGAGAGAGAGAGAGAGAGAGAGAGAGAGAGAATGAGAGAGAGAGAAATTTGGGATAATTTCGTATTGTCGAGAATTAAACAATAAAATGCTTTACCTGGCGATTCATGCGGAATATTATGGTGGTGCGTTGCAGAAAAAATACATAACCCGCTAAAACGCGGGTTATATAATTTTTTCCTGCAACGATCGCTACCTTCATAACCTACATGTATCATCAAAGAAAGCATTTTATTGTTTATATTTCTTTTTATATATATATATATATTTATTTATATATATATATATATATATATATATATATATATATATATATATATATATATATATATATATATATATATATATATATATATATATTTCTTTATTCTCTATATCTTTCTTTTAACAAATTTATAAATTGATTGTAAAAAAAAAAGTAAAATTTACTCAGTTACTGTTAATGTACATCAGTACATGTACGTCAGCTAAAAGAAACAGCCAAATAGTCTTCTATGGGAATTTGAGTCTGACATCATCATGATTATTTCGTGCAGTCCGTGATTTTTCTTTGGTCGCTGTAGGTTTCCAATCGATAAACGTAGCGTGTAGATGAAAAATATGTCGAACATAAAAAGTTTGTTCGTCTAATGAACAACGTATTTTATGGACATACATGTACATGTACATTTAACAGATGAACTGCATGGTTCTTCTTCTTTTTTTAAAAATAATATAGCAATACAATACAATCAATTTATTCAATCTGTTCACGATATAACAGGAATTTACAACATATATACATTTATATGCACATTTGTCTTCAATATACAGAAATCGACACGCAGCCTAACAAACTAGGTACATTATATAAATAGTGCCTGCTTGGGAGGGTACCAGTTGAAATTGACACCCCGAGAAAACCATTGTCAACCGACGCAAAGCGGAGGTTGACAATGGTTTTCGAAGGGTGTCAATTTCAACTGGTACCCTCCCAAACAGGCACTATTTATTTTATTATACTGAATGTCTTACTTTATTATCGGCCGCAGGAGCGGCCGATCTATTTGTGGTTGTGTTAGATTGTGCACATGGGGAAATGAGACGTTATTATTCCTATTTCTAAAGAAATATTTAATTTCATTACAATCGTAAAATTCCGATTTATATTATTTTAAAAAATGTTTTTAATTGAGTTTTACTTGATTTCTAAAAAAATATTTTCTTACTTACTTTTATTGTATATAAATTTGTAAATTTATTTAAGTTTTTATATTTAAACAATGAATGAGTGTATAAGATATAAAAGCAACTCGTTATGAATACGAGATTCCGGATAGTACTTCATTAAAAACGATAAAAAAGAATGAACAGACGGAGTAAAAAAATGCAGATGTTTTACATTCAATTCACGTTTTGTTCTTCATTATTCTGCATGCTTAAAAACAACCATATTATATTGTATTTTGTATTTTTGAGTATATATGCAACAGCATGCAGCATCTTTTGCCAAAAAAAAAAAAATGGGCATCGTCACGTTCTTTAACAGAGTAAATTATGAAAAACAAAAGTGCATATAAAAATCACAAAGTTTGATTAAAGCAAACGATTTTAAATGCTTACATTTAAATGACATTTTAATTTTTTTTTTCAAAAATATGTCCACACATTGCGTACATTGGGAGGATGTCAAAGAGTTATTGCCCTTTCCTCAAACTTCTATCTTGCAGCAAAATGCATCGGTTGAGAATTAGGACAATATTTTTTTCTTTCAATCTTATGAAAATAGACAAGCACTCTTTTTCATTTTACAAGTTTTGTTTATTGTTTACAAATGTTGTTTAAAAAATAAACTTCAGCAAAAAATACATGTAGGTGTGTATTTCTTTTACTCGTATGCACATCATTTAAAGTGTTTAAAGGAGGCTCATTACACCCACCGTTTAATTTCAGTTTCATTATAGCACTACTTTTGATATACATTTCAAATGGAGGTTACAATGCTATAAATATTTTTGTTTAATGCATTTTGCTAAAAATGAAAATGCTTCATGATATTCAATATTATTTTTTTTTTAGAAATAGTAGTTTTCTCTTTCAAAAAAATAAGGTTGTATTACTTCATTAAAACGTACTGCAATTTGCCTCCTTAAACAGTTTGCGGCCGATTTGATGTTTTGCATCAATACTTATCTTGTAGCAAATTTTACTGCTCTTATATAGAAAAGACGTGAATTCTACGGCGAACCGTACGCGCATAATTTACGCGCATGTAACAAATTCGTTCTATCGGCCACTAACGCTGAGGGTATGGGAACGGATTGTCAACTGCGTCTAAACCAATCAGATTTCAGTATCTAACATGAAAGTATAATCATAAAATTTTGACGAACAAAATCATATACATGTACAATTACGGTATATAAATCATGATATAATATTTTTAAAATGGCTCTTGCAAGACCAACAAAAAGTTCACGTTGACTGTTCTGTTTTTCGCAGTGAATGATTGTGTTGGATACAGAATACAGTGTGCGTGATGTACTTCAATCAATGTGTCAATTTGTCTGTACGAAGATGAATGTAAATCCTAAAGGAAAACAATAAATTATCAAAAAAAAAAAAAAAAAAAAAACACCAAACAAAACACTGGGAGACAACCCAGTACTACATTTAGGTTGAGGGAGAGTGTATGAAATCGAAACGAACGTTCAACAGATAAGGAAAGAAATAATCAAGAATCAGTTTAAATATAAAAGATATATTTGTAATTATATAAGCGGGTAGTGCGGCGTCTGTAGAGATCCACCAATTTGTTTTGGGGCACTAGGCCTATATTCCTACATGCACTGCCATTGAAAGAATAGAAAAAGTACATACAACCGACTTCACACGGCCATACACATGTATATTTATCATAATATTGCTTCTTCGTACCTATAGTCCGTTTTCATTGAAGAAAAAGGTAAATATTACAGTAACATTTGTCATAATTATGGGAACACTAATAATATATTCTGGAACACGTTGAAAACAAAACTCGCTTTGCAGGAAATCATGATAATGATTTTTTCGTCTATCTTTTACTCTATAATTCACTCTTTTTTGACATATGGAAATATGTATTTTAAAAATAATTTTAAGGAATGGTCGTTAAATGGTTAAATGAAACCATTTAACCGAAATTCCCCTAAATGGAAACGTGCCCCTTGATAAGGTGTATTACTTTGAACACGTAGTATATAACTTAGAACTTGTGATCTAATACTATTTATCTCTTCATTGCAATTGACTTCACGACTTTAGGGAGATAACAGTTTGAGTAACAATCGTGATTTGACACGTGATCTCTCTAAAGAAAGGCTTGTGTAACTAACATATTGTAGTATAAATATTCATTGAAATTATTTCAATTCTTATTGAACACTTCAACATGATCAAATTATTGTCCATTCTCTCCTGTGTGCAATTTGCCTTGAGTGGAAACTTGGTGGAGGTTCTCCAACAACAGAACCTGACGACATTGATTTCACTTGTCCAGAAGGCAGGACTTGTTGATGCGCTACTTGGAGGTAGACTTTTAAACTCTTCTCTATAGAAATTCTGTACATTTATAAACATGTAATTGTTTTAATCAAGAGGACATAAACCTTAACATGCATACATGTAGTAAATTTCTACACATATAATCTAAAAATGTTGAACTATTAACGAAAACAGTAAAATTTGATGATCGACGGATAGGAAGAATATCATGCCAACATTTCTAAATGTACTCACAATTTTTGTATTCCATTGCGGTGTAGTAGTTTTGACAACCTGTCTATTTCAGGAACATTTACCGTTTTTGCTCCAACAAACCAAGCGTTTGAGCGTCTTCCGTCTACAACACTATCCTATCTCTCCAGCAACACACAAGCTCTCGCCGATGTGCTGAAGTACCACGTGGTCTCGGGAACTGTGATGAAGTCAGATGCCTCAAATGAGTTACAAGTACCCAGTCTGACCGGCAACAAAATCAGATTCAACATTTACCCATTTAACAGCATGGTAAACTGACTCTTGAATATTAACTTTTTTAGAATTTTAGCTCAGTCCCCCCTCTCTTACATTAAATCAGATTGAAGTTACATTTTTGGGCTGTGCGTGCAAAAAAAAAAATTACAAATGTGAATTCACTATTACAGGTTGGTTCTCATTTAATCAATTTAATTAGTTTTAATACTGCAAATGTTGCCCCGCTCGAGCTGCAGATATGTAGCTCTAAGGAGAAAATTCGACTTGACAGACGTTAAAGCTACATGTTCTTCGTAGAGCTATAGATCTGCAGCTAGGTCTACTAATATAAGTACTATTATACATGTACAACCGTTGACATAAATTGTGAAATGATAACTATTAAAATTTCGAATTCGCAAACACGACGAGCTGCAATACCGGTTTACACGGTTTAAGGGTTTACAAACAACGTTTAGGAATTTTACGTTATTGTTCTTCTTTGACTCAATACCTCGTTCCATGGTGTTGAAATAAAATCAAACTTTTCTCATTAATATTGCATATATTAGATTTGCCCATGTACATAGAGAACACCTTACGTTTTGTACTTAATTCTAAGTATTGTTGTTTTCAAGAATATACTGCACAGCACCCGTTAAAAATGTAGAATTAGATTCAGTCTAATCTATGTGACGTATAATTTCTATTATAGACGACATATTACGTTATCATGAATTTCATTTTAGTCAGTGACTGTCGACGGCGCTAAGGTGAGAACCTTTGACCTGATGACGTCAAATGGCGTGGTTCACGTCATTGATTCAGTGATGATCCCTCCTGCCGGCGATATAGTTACGCAGTTGAACGATAACTTTGATTTTACCACGCTGGTGTCCAAGGTCACACAGGCGGGGCTTGCTACTGCACTACAGGGTAGGCATCGTCGTCTTGCACATTATTCGAGTACACATTATGAACGGTACTTACTAGTTAAGGGTCATGCTTTTCGTGGGTGTGGTATAATGGGGGTGTTTTTTGTAATTGTTTGTTTATTAACTGTCTGATTGGTTTGATTGTTTTCTTTCAAAATATGTAATTTGGTTGTATCTGATGGTTTGGCATGCTTTTTTTCAGGTAATAATTTAACGGTGTTTGCCCCCACCAATGCTGCTTTTGCGAAACTCAGTGCTTCAACTTTACAGAAATTAGAAAATGATCCAAATATGCTTAGAGGTACAATATTGCATTATTGCTTAACAAATTGTTCATTTGTTAATTTAATTTACCCCTATTTACCCTGGTATTTGACGTAAGAGCTCAATACAGAATTCTAATTTTTTCAGAGGTCTTGTTATATCACGTTGTTCCACACACCGTATATTCCGCTGGATTATTCAACAAGGAGAGGCTACGAACTCTGGATTCCAATGGGGACCCTATTCAAGTCACGATTACCGGTAAGCAGTCAATTAATCATTATAAATTATACATGTAATTTAACACTTATGTATCATAGTATACCACTTCAGTGTGTTTGTGAAGTCTTCCGTTGCAAACCAAGCAAAACAGCCCCCTTCTTCGTAGAAAAAAAACCAAAACAAAGAAACAACGACAAAAAGTGCAAAAAATGCAAAAAATAAATAAATAAATAAAATAAAATAATAATATTAAATAGATATGTTTACATTCCACATATTTTTTGCTTGTAAAGTGTCTTGAAAGCTACGGCATTTATAACACTGTAATACACACAGGGTACTCAAAGTTTGAAATGACAAGTTTACGTTCAACGCTGATAACTGCAACGTCACAAGCGAAAATCAAAGTTCGCGCTTGTGGCTGTTACAGTGGCTCTTCCATTAATATGAACTTACCTTTAGGATAAAATAGGAATTTTAAGGTATAAATCACATTTGCAGACAAGGCAAGGAGTTTAAAAAATGTAAATATAAGCATTAAATCATGATGTTTTGAAAGATAGTCTCATAACTGCAGCGATGTGTGCATACAAATTTTCATAACGCGCTAACGCGCGTTACTCAATTTGTATGCACTGAAGTGCTTATCATGAAGTGATAAGAACTGTTTATATGTGTTTTTCGTAAATATCGGATCCAAACGCACTTCCTGTGTCTTTTCGACAGAGCTCGGAAAACAGGTTGATTTTTCAGCTCGTCGGAAAGTCCCGAGAAATTGTGTTTGGATAGGATCTTGACCAGAATTAACATCTTCACACATTACTTGTATAACATATCTGGCCAGATTTTTCTTATTATTATATAAACTGTTACATGTAATATCAATTAGCAAAATGAAAGATAAAGTTTAAGGCGCTTGTAGATACATGGACATTTTTATAAATGTTGCAGGTGACAAAGTGTATCTTGACCTCTATTCGCAAGTGACGGAAGCTGATGTTACGGCAACTAATGGCGCTATCCACGTCATAGACCACGTGATCGTCCCAGATCGCTATTACTTAAACCTCGTCGTGGGTTAAAAGTGTTTCATATAAATGTTTATTTGCATATTTGTGACTTATTTACCCCTTGTCATTATTTATATGTCCATTACTTATACGTTTCATGTGACGCACTTCGTTTTATTTGATATACATGTTTCATAACTTACATTAACTTCCTATTTACCATGTGTTTCAAACTCATCATTTGGTAATGATCTCTAACAAAAACATTAATTATGACTACTTTTGATATAATAAAATTAAAACATGATATCTTTGCTGTTTGTTTAATTGCTTGAATAATGAAAATACATCAGTACCTATACCGGTAGACAAGGACGCATTTTTCAAACAATATACAGCTTTTTATAAATAAAACAAGGGCCCCCAAATATGTCTTATGAATAATTTATTATATTTTATGACCATAACATTGACTGCATGTGGTAAGCTACATCCAGTTAAAACCAGTTCTTGGTAACGCCTGCGTCACCGATTGCCACAAAAGGAATAAAACGGCCACAATATTCAAGCAGGTGTGCTCTATAACAGCTATTTGCAGTACTTTACCCTTTACCATTACCATTTGTGAAACTTTTACTGACAATTTAATGTGTGTTATTTGGCCAAGGTGCCATAAGATGACAAGGACCAAAAAGCGTTAATTTGTCCGGAATTTACAAAAACAAAGCAATAATTCTCATGATATGCTTACCAAACGAGATGCAAGAGTGATGACCATTAATAAAATATGTTGAACAACAACTATCTGTTGTTTTTTAACCTAAATATATACATGAAAATATGAAACGTGAGTATTATCAAATATAAATAACACTTTTATCACCAAAACAACTGTAAGAGTAGAAGAAATATTTGAAACACTACTTAATGGATTGTTCACAAAATTAATTAATATAACTATCCTTAAAATTTTTTTTTACAGAAATCACAAATGTCACTTTATTGCAAAACACATATTAACATTGGATTAGATATCAATATATTTATTGATTGGTAGTCTAGTATCCACGACGATTCCTGTAGATTTTTGGGGGGAAATATACAGCAGTTCAGATGGAAGCCGCAATGGAAATGGCAAAGTCATCTCCTCAAGTGTCATGATTTCAAAATCAGGAACTGTATTCCACCTTGTACTTTAGCATACATGCACCAGCCAGGGCGCTCAGAACTCCGCAAACGATATTAAAATAGTAGGGCACGTACAGGTAATGCGCTAGATTCACTGTGGAGGGGATTGAATCCACCCGGGACCCAAATATAATGGAACCAATTAGAATGAACACCGCTGAAAATATAAAAAATGCCAAGATAATGTAAAAAATGAAGGTAAATTGAATTTTAACCATTAAGTCGTGTATAGAAGTCAAGAATGCTTTTACAAATAAGTATTTTACATTTGGCTGCTAATGTACATAGCGCTTGCTAACGTTCATGTTAATACGAACGCAGAGCTAATGTACGATAACGCGAATAAGATATTCTTCTGCTGTGAACCAAAGGCAGATCAAATCAGTTTGACTTCATTAAACAACATGTTTTAACCCATTAACTTGTACCTATCACAGAAGTAACTAAAGGTATAAAAACCTTACATAAACAGCCAGGGTGCAACATATCTAAATACGACATAATGATTATAAAATACATACCTGCGGTGTTCATAAGAATTATTGTTGCCATGTTTAAGACGCGTTCGTGAATGGATAGAAATACGGATATACAACTGCAGACGGCAGCAGCCAGAATCACGATCAGACTCAGACATTCCAGGGTTTGTACGGCCTGGTACCAGCCTGTAATAAAATAAGCATAAAATCAGATAATTCATTAATCCTAAATAATTCCAACATTTTTTCATTTTATGCGCGGTTCCAGATAATTTATCCAAGGTGTGTGTGTGGGGGGGGGGGTAGGGGGTGGGGGTCCGAGTTATATATCTGCTTTCCAGGTTGGGGATGGGGGGGGGGGGTCGAGGCCTATTTTTTTGGTAATTTTACTATATGAATTTAAGAAGACTAGATTAGCGCATGCATTTTTCATATCAATTGAATGGTTAATTTTGAGCAATTCCGATGTTTGATTAAGCTGCTCATCAGTTTTCTAGAGGCAAACGATGTACATGGCCCATTGAACACTGTTCTGTTTTGCCATAAAGGATTATGTTTTGTACGCATGCACGAGTATGTCCTGAAAAGAATACATCTGTGTTATACAAATTCCATTATTATTAAAGTTTTTTTAAAGATACATTACAGCTAATTTCCTCATCTTAGTTATTTCATTTTTGATAAAAGAGTGGAAGTTTGATTTTTTTTAATGCAATAATAAGCTCGTAATTGCATGTTAAAGATTTTTTCGAAATTCAAAAGGTTTATCATTCTATTAATCTAACTCTAAAGTACTAGGCTCGGAGCGTTATTATGTTGATGAGATACCGAAGCTGCAAAAAAAAAAAAAAAATCTAGATGTTAATTTAAGGTTACATGTACTTGAAATAATTTAAATCAAATCAGCAGAAATCGATTTGATTATAATAATATATGGCATAAAAATTAATCCGCGCCTGTATTTTGTTTACAACTCTTTTGATCCTAGTATTGTCATACTCTCGCTGAAGATTATCGAGTTAAAGCTGCTCGATCCGATTTTTTATCAAATTTTGTGTACGCTTTTAAACGATAGTTTTGCTGAGTATGTAATTAATGGTAAACATTGCAGTAGTTTCCCCGGTCTCTTGAACCATAATACAATGAGATAATGATATTCAAAATTTCCTTAAACATACAGGGTACCGCGTCATTTCGCCCCTCATAATCGCCCCCCCCCCCCCTGACGTCGAGGCGGGTGTGATTGTATTACGACTTTGACATTCGTTATAAATAAAGGACACACGATTGCAAAAATGTTTTGTCAAATCAAAAATGGTCCTACAGACGTCTGTATGTACATTTTCAATAATCTTTCTGAAGTTTGTTTTGTTTACAATCGATGCATAACATGCAGGTTGAATAAGCTAAATCAATCGGGACACGAAACCAAATGGTTCCCTTTCCTAAACAAGCCCGTCACGCATTTGGGTTTGGTGGGGTTTTTTTGGTGCGTTTCTAGAATTTTTTTTTATTTACTTTGAATAATTCCTAATTTGAAAGGAGAACGAATCTGCTGATGTAAATAGATGAAAGTCTATATAACTTTCGAAGATAATTGGTTTGTATGAAAAATTATTTGATACTGTAATAAACAAAAAATCGGACCAAGCAGCTTTAACAATTTTTATTGTTTGAACGATTATCAATTTTAGACATAAACTGAGATTTTTGAGATTTGACAAAGCATAGTTTTTTTAACAGTTCATACAATTAACATTGCAGCAAAACTAATTTGTTAGTCATGGTTTTTTTTCTCGCTAAATTGGCTAACCATACATCTCTTTAAATCAAACAACGACTGAATGTAAAAATGGGATTATACAACCTTAAAATCCATTACATGTACTTATTAATAACGTTTAAAAAGAAAAATGCTGCACCAACGTTGACTACATATAATAAAGATTTTACTATAATATTTGATTTTGCTTCCACATCTACTTCAACGTTTGCCTATCAATGATTGGTTAATGTTTAGAGAAACAAATGTTAATTTATATCCAGATTGAAAAATTTGATAAATGTACAAGTATTCACTTTCTAAGTGTACTCCAAAAACAAATTAAAAAACCACCCAAGAAATGTATCGGTGCCGATATTTTTTTCTGAATATATCAATGATTTTTTTTAAAATTCCGCACTTCATGTCGAATACTATACATGTATACATATAGTAATCCACGAATATTACCCGACCTTTGTCATACCTTGATAAGAAAAAGAGGGGTGACCTATGGTTGAGACGCACGTCTCTCCCCCAACGTTTCCAGAACAGAATCTCCACAATCCAAAATACGAGCTGTACACGCCATTGGAATACAAAACCCACGATGGGACACTCAAAACCACGATGTGTATAATCAGACACAGGACAATCAAAGAAAAAGACAAATATGCTATCTTTGCTGCCCGCATCAACATCTTTCTTTCCTTGTGAAGTGAATCGGAGGGGGGAGGGCGGTATTTTGCCATGTTGTTATGACCCTAATGATTATTACTTCCCGGATCTAGCGAGTTATGCTTTCATTTGTAATTCCGGATCTGTTATTCTTCATTTAAACTGACAATACATGTAATAAGTTATATTCGATATACGTATATCAACCCGGAAATACATGAGTTTTCAATATAGTCCAGTCAATCTAGCTCAAATAATCGCCCAACCTCAAAGTAATTGCAACAAAATGTTTCTTGGTATAATTCGATCTATTGACATATGCTGTTGATCATATAAAAAATCGACAGAAATCCATCGGCTACTTTTCGTGCATTTTGGGGTCAAAATATATGTTTTTGTACAAAAATCGCCGAAAACAGGAAAATTTCTCAAATTTAATTCTTATGAGTAAACGATGAAAAATGAGCTAAAATATATGATTACAATTATGAGGATTTATTATTAAAGACACAGACTTTAAAAAACATTTTCAAAAGTGGAAATTTTGGGGTTAAAAACTGCATTTTTGTGACAAAATCGATAAAAACCGGAAATTAGTCATTATATACAGTATAGTCACTGTAAAAACAAACCGATTTTGTAAAACCTTAATTAGACAGCACACTATGTAAATCACAATACAATGATAATCTTATCAAAAACCGTTCTGTGTAGTAGATTTAAATATAAAAAAAAAAACAGAACGAAAATACAATGCAACCATGAAATTTGCTTAAGGCCTAAGAAATAAAATATGTAATACATGTATATGAACAGGCAGAAATCGTCAGGAAACAATACTAATAACACAATTCTATTTATTACAAGTAAAATGTACTAAGTAACTTTAAAATACCTCCTTCGTGTTAAAATTCTATATTTTCCTCTCTTATATTTATGTTTGGTTATTTTCTCAAATCTGTAGTAACCCATAAACGACATAAGTTAACCTGCTTACATAACAGAAGTTTTGTTTGAAATATGAATATTTCGTAGTTGGTTTTTGATCTCAGTTAAATTAATGACTAGATACAGATCCTATAGGTTTTTTTTAAAACAATAACACATCGAGAATGAGAAAAAAAAAAAGAAGTTTTAATTTGTTTGATGGGGTGGGAGGGGAATAATACCACAAATACATAAAAAGAAAGGCAACTCTGTGAACGATACATTGGGTAAAAAAATATAATAATATATCATAAATAATTTTTAAAAAATATAATATACATGTAAAATGGACCCTGCTGTATTGATTCGTTTACCATATATGACGTTTGTAACAAGCATCGATTTTTGAAAGTGAAAGGAGAGCAGACTGACTCGAAATATTTAAAAAATATTTTTAAAAAACCTTCTCCAATCTTCAAATCCATGGATAGAATGCATTATACCTAAAAATTCCATTTCAGAATGTTTTGTTTACCTACAGTTTTTTTAACCTACTGCAAAAACATTGGAATGGGGGTCACTGAATTCAAGAAACCACTGTGTTCCTCCTCCTCCCCCCCCCCCCCCGATGCTAGGTGCCTGACAGATAAAGAATTTCGACCTCCACATTCCAAGTACGTGAAGGATTCCCTATCTTAGCGATAAAGCTAAATTGAATGTGTGTCGGTAAACGTGAAAATATGATTGAAGTATCTCTTATGAAAGTACTAGTTACTTGTAATAACACACATCTTTAACAGTTTTTTTTTTACAATTTCCACGAGATTTTTTTTAAACGAATCTATTTAAACACTGTAAAATGATATTAGATCTTAGAATAGTGCTAGTCACATTATTACATTTAATTTCATAATGACACTTTAATACTTTTTCATACTTACCAACTTACCATTAAAAGCGTTTTTTTATTTAAAGAGATTTACTTAATTAACTGTTTACATAAAATAGCAATTAATTTGTTTGACAATTATGAATATTTGGTTTAAGTTATAAAGTGCTTCTTAATTTTTTTTAATTAGCTAATTTCAAAGCAACCTTTATAAATAAAATTGATCTTTTTTAAAATTACTTTTAAATACTTTTTTAAATTACTCTTACTAGTTCTTCAACACCATATTGGAATTTTCAAATGTTTTTTTCTTTGATAATTTTTGTGCGAAACAATTGAAATAGGGCGGTAAAACAAGAAACTTGTTAATTATATTTCATTTTCATATCTTTAATGTAAGAGAGAGAGAGAGAGAGAGAGAGAGAGAGAGAGAGAGAGATATTTAGTAGATTGAATTTTTCTTTCAATTAATGATACGGTTTCCTTTTAAAAAAAAAAAAACCCAAAATGACTGCTTCTTTAAATATGGGGTCTAAGGAAAATATCTACTATAGGAATTTGGGTCGATAATGATATCATGAACTCAAGGTACATGTAGCTGCATGCGTGGTCAATTCGTCTTAAGATAAATGTTTTCAACTTACGAAAGACGATTCCACCTCAAGAGGTCCTTGGGGGATTTCTGTCAAATTTGAAATATTAAAAACATTCGATATCAAATAAAATTGTTATCAACTATATCAAATAAATTAACTTTTTTATAAACATGCAATATTCATGGTTAAATGCCTGAAATTTGTAATTGGATAAGAAATTAAACCATTTAAGACCCTATCAGAACCCACAGGGTGTCCTTTAGAGTTATGAAAACATTCATGGACACATTTCTACGACGGGTGCTAAGATGGTTACATAAATTGTAGTACTATAAATATATCGATAATTTCCTCGTCTTCACATATCCTTTCTGACAAACCTAAACGACAACCTAAAGCCACCAATGATGCTCGCCTTTGTAGCTTTGACCGTGTTTGTACAGAGCGTGTTTGGAGGAAACCTGGTAGAGGTTTTACAAAACGACGGGGAGACGACTCTAATAGCTCTTGTAAAACAAGCGGGTCTGGCCGACGCTCTTCTGTCAGGTAAGGTCTTTGCAATAACTTTCATACTAGTATACATTAGACAAATTATTGATTAAAATGGAAGTCATTTATTTAAAATAATAAACAAATTAAAATGACAAAACCTTGCAATTGTTCATTCAAAATTATACACTCTGTAAATTCTTTTGCGGTTTTCAAAACCATTGGCCATTATAATGCCAGAGTACATATTCGTGACATTGTACCTATTACAAAATAAATCATATTTCATTTCAAATCTAAGAATTTCAACATGATCTATCATGAGAATTCAAAATATCATTACATAACTTATAACTACCCACTCGATATCTAATGACGGTAAAAGTTGACTGGAAAAAAAATTAGTTTATATTACACCTATGAAAAATAAATATAGTTTTTCTTCGGTAGTATTTTTGACAAATAAATAAATAGATAAATTAATTGGCCTTCCGAATTAGAAAAAAAAAACCCAATCTAAATAAAAAGTAATCGTTTTGTATTCACTCATACGATTTTAAATCAATAATCATAATAATTAAAAATATAAAGCGCCAGACTTATCTGGATTTCATAGAAGTCGTAATATAACTCGTAGTCTATTTTAACGTTCTTGTTCTTAATCTTTAATAACAATAACTTTACAAAACTTTAACAAGAGATATTTTAGCACAAATGTATGTATCATTTATAAGACCACAACTAGAGTATGCTGTGGAAGTTTGGTCTGGATGTACCCAATTTGATATTGATAAGCTTGAAAAGGTCCAATTATATGCAGCAAGAATAGTTTCAGGTCTTTCAGTCATAACTTCAAGAAATTCTCTATATTTGGAAACAGGATGGGAACCACTAAAAAGAGACAAAACCGCTTTAAATTATCTACTTTGTAAAAATATTTAAAGAAGTTAATACATTTATACAAAAGTGTGGACGATTTATCGATTTTTTTAATGTATTTTAATGTATTTCTTATTCATCCTAATTCTTATTCTAGACTTTCACAGCATTACAGTATTACAACATTCAAAACTAGTGATTTATTTCTATATCCTTAAGTGTACTTTAACTGTTATACATGTAAATGTTAACTGGCATTGTATGGCATTGTAATATATTATGAACAACAAGGAGAGGACTCTAAGTTTTTGGAACTTGTTTCCAAACCTTTGACATCATTAGTCAATAAAATATGTTCAACTCAACTCAATAATCTCAACGGGAAGCGATTGCAAATTTGAGTTCTGTTAACTATTACAGGAGAGTACACGATATTTGCTCCAACAAACGCTGCTTTTTCCAAACTTCCCCAGTCCGTCCTTGATGGTCTACAGAGAGATACCACCGCTTTGGCAAATATACTGAAGTACCACGTGGTCAAAGGCTCCATTTACAAGGCCGATGCATCCAATGAGCTTCAGTTAGAGACCTTAGCTGGAACCAAAATCAGATTTAACATCTATAATCACAATAACGTAAGCGTTCTTTCTTTTTTGTGACACCCAGAATAATCAAATCTATTTTCTCAACTACAATCAATCAAACTACATGTATATAGGCATTTTTTGTTTGTACATGTAGGTTGTTACAGTGGAAGGATCCAAAATCACGCACTTTGATCTGACCGCCTCTAACGGAATGGTGCACGTGATTGACACCGTAATGATGCCTCCTACAGGAAGCATTGTGGATTTGGTGGCCGGCAACAGCGACCTGAGCACTCTTTTGTCTAAGGTCCAATCAGCTGGATTAGCCGGAGCACTACAGGGTTAGTTATTCTGGTTGTTTTATTATTATTTTCCAATCTTGTTTTCTAACATTGTTTCAAGCATGAATATTTAATATTTCCACTATTTATACAGGAGATGCTCTAACAGTATTTGCACCAACCAATGCTGCGTTCAATAGACTTGGCAGTCATGTTTTGGACAATCTTAGGAGAAACCCACAACTTCTTAAAGGTATACATTTCTCAATAAATATCTTATTTACTTACGATTACAAGGTTCATTTTAAATGCCAGTAAGATCTCTCTTTTTCTTTTTAGAAATTCTTGAGTACCACGTCGTTCCTCACACTGAATACTCAGCTGGATTGTACAACCGAGAACACCTCACAACTCTTGATTCTCACCATGACGTCATCAGACTTGGAGTCAGCAGTAAGTATTATAGATTATCTTATTGTCTCAATATATTTGATCTATATACGGCACCCATCTATTTTTGTATAAATCCATGCATCCATTTTTTAAATCACTAAAATATTCAATTTTTCCATTCCAGGTACTAATGGTGTTGTTATTAATTACCGTTCTCACGTGACACAAGCAGACATTAGCGCCACCAACGGTGTTGTACACATCATAGATCACGTACTTATTCCATCCCGTTATCTTTTCTCTGCGATATTGGGGAAAAAGTAATCAACTGAACAAACCATTTTGACATTTTTAAAGTCATGTTTCCATTGAATCACTCGTTGTTATTGTATATACTTGTTATCAAACATGCTTGTTATTTTTTTAATTGACTGAAAACGTTATAAATCTGCAATAAACATTGTCAAAAACGAAAATATTTTTGTTGTTGACTATTGGTCATGTGATTTACACTGAGCAAAACGATTACACGAAACATTCTAAATTCTAATACCTATAAATGGTTATAATGATGCATAACAATAACGCCACAAAATCATTTTAGTGCAAATTGTTTCAACTGTTTTTATGTTTGTAAAATATTCTACAAAAAATAAGTTTTATTTTTTATTGTTTGAAACAGAAAGCGTCATGAACATTTATTTCCAATTATTATATTAAAAATCAAGAATCCTCATTCAAGAAGTTATTTTTATCTAAATAATAAAGAATAAAGAGAAAAAATAAACAATTAAAAAATCTATGCAGATATTGCATATTGTCAAACCATTAAATTGGAAAATGGGAAATTACACACCTACAAACAGGGACCGTGGTCAAGGATACAACGTATACCAAAATAAACAAATTTTAGTAAAAAAAAAAAGAAATAAGAATTAGAAAAAAAAATTAAAGTCAGATAACAACAAGATACAAAAGAAAAACAATACTGTATGTTTACACTTTACATTTTTTCACCAAATTAAACACATTACATTTTAAAGACTAATCAATTTTCTCCAAAATTAAAGAACGGTTTTAGGGGAAGCAAATCTATGTATTTTGTAAGATTTTTTTAAACTAAGAAATTGATATACAACTCTCTCTCTCTCTCTCTCTCTCTCTCTCTCTCTCTCTCACAAAAATTCTTTAATGTTAGTTGAAAACTGTCAAAATATCACTAAGTTGACAATGATGCAAGGTATGTGTAATTCTTGCTACGCTCGCCACAAGTTAACAATAGGACCGTAAACCCAGAATCCCCTCATATAAACTTGCTCACAAACTTGCTGACTTGTTTCAAGAATTTTATAGCTAAAAAGATTTGAACAATGTTTCCTTTCAAAAATTAAGATATTAAAACGAATGTATCTACAACAATTATTTTTTTGAACCGAATAATCAATGATATTTAATTATCATTTCTTGTCACAGATAACTATTACAATATATGGGTATAGTCCACTAATGCATTTTCCATAGGCGGTAATGTTAACGTTCGGGTTCATAGCTGCGGCCCTAATTTTCGTTCAGCAATGAGGAACCTCTTGAATGAAAGCTCATCAAACTGTCTCTCTCCTGTTAAAATTTCGTGGCGTGAAGTCAGACTCGTTTTCCGAAAAAATGCGTCTGTATTGAAAAACTCTGAAAATGAAAGTAAAATTAGGGAATTTCACAGTTTTGGAAAGGGTGTACATCAAACAATTTCAATTATTTCCTTCAAATGATAATTTAATTTTGACACTTGCTTTTAAAAATTGCAAATCCTCTTTTCTGACATGTGTCAAGCATTCTGATTTAAAATGTCCCAATAAATGTATATACACTCTGCAAGTATAGGAACTATTTTGCTTAAAGGCACTACTTTGTTGTCCTACCGATTTTAACAATAATTAGATGGATATACCCTTATAGCTATGCTATACTACATGGATTTTCTTCTCACAACAATATGAACAACCCTCCTACATATTTCATTTCGGCTCTTTCCCCAGTACGGGGTTGCAATTATTGTCAAAATCTGAACTGTTAGTAATTATTAAGAACTAGATATATCTGTTATTGTCAATAATAATTAAGCTTTTGTCAATCTACACTTGATATAAAAATATTTTGCAATACTTTAGTTTCAGTAGCATATAAACTTTACCGATATGACCAATACCTTTAGTGAATGAAAAAACCCAGAACTCGAGGAAAAACTTAGGATTTAATTTTATGAATTAGCTTTAAATCAGTCAACTTTCAAAAAACATTATATTGTTTCTTTGTTGGTCTCTTTTAATGTTTCGATGACACCTGGTACGGTTCGTTTTGTGAACGGTACGGTTCGATTCTTGCACGCAACGGTACGGCTCGTTTTGTAAAGGGTTCGGTTCGATTCTTGCACGCAATAGTACGATTCGGTTTAGAGGTGTAGTAGCACGTTTCAGGGTCTGAAATTAAGATAAATATTTATTTATATATCAGCAAACGTCATTATATACATAAACATATTTAAAATCGAGTTTTGGCATGGTAATTTACCAAATGGTAAAACAATTTGATTTTCAAAAAAAAAAAGTCATTAAGGTACACTAAATAGTGCACGAAGAAATTTAATATTTCTGTGTTGTTTCAGTTTCCTTGCATGACGTCCTTCTTTAAAGTTGGATTCCCCCGAAAAATTAAAATTTTGGTACTCGAGATCAGAACATTTGAATGCATCATTAATATGTTTAAAAAATGCTATTTTGTATCATCAAACACGTAAAAATAATTATTATATTTATCTTATAACAAAATATAGTATGTACATGTATGTCCTTCCGATTTAACCAAAACAGACAGTCCCTAAGCATCGGTTTCAAAAGTGGAAGGGGGATGAAAGACTCGAAATCTTGACAGGGCGAAAAATTATTTTGTGAGAAAAGGGATGCATAATGCCCTAAAATTCCATTCTGATCATGTTTAGATTACCTACAGTTTTTATTACATTTTTTATTACATAAACGGGCGGGGGGGGGGGGGGTGATGCATCACCAACCATGCCATATTTGATGATAGGTGTCTGACAATTAACGATTTTCGACCTCTACATTCCAAATACGTGAAGGTATTCCCATCTTAGCGATAAAACGAATTTGACGTGTGTCGGTAAACGTGAAAATACGGCAACAGTCTCTCTAATGAAAGTATTAGTTATTTATAATATCAAACATCTTGAAATGTGTTAACTTACAATTGCCACGAGACCCTTTAAGTTAGTTCCTTTTGCATATTTTTAACGAATGTAGTAAAAACTGCAATATGATATTTATATGTGGCATTGTGCTAGTCACATTATAGCATGTAATATCAAAATGACACTTTGATAGGTAATCTTGAAACTTTTTCCTTGCTTTCCATTACAAAGCTATTTAGTAAACTTGTTAATAATATTGCACCTATTTTCCTTTAAATGAAAACTTAATTTATCGTTCACATAACGAATTAACAATGTTTTGTGATACTGTTTAACAATAACGAATGTTTGGTTAAAGTTTCAAAGTGATTCTTACTTGTTTTAAAAAGTTAACTTATTTCAATGCAACCTATATAAGCAAAACGGATCATTTTTCTAAAGTATTCTTTAGTTATTGAATCTTCTACACTATATTCAAATTTTCAAATTTTTGTTTCTTTGATCACTTTGCGTGTCACAAGTGAAAAGAGTGGTGAAAAAAGAAGTTTGTATTTATTTCTTTTTTATATTGAGAGAGAGAGAGAGAGAGAGAGAGAGAGAGAGATTATAACAATAAATGACCATACATTTAAATGAATATTTATTGCCTCAGAGTATCCTTCTTTTAGTATCCATTAATACAAAAGATAACCAAGAATTAGATTAACTTTTTTGGTTTCATGTTATGATCTTATTATTTTTTAAAAATATAATAATGGATTTTGTGATAAGTTGTTAAAGGGAAAATCTTCTATATAAATTCAAGGCGAGAATGATATCATGAACGCAAGGTAGGTTCATGTGTGGTCGATCCGTTCAGAGATAAATGCCCTCAACTTACGAAAGACCATTCCATCTGAAGAGGTCCTCGGGGGATTTCCGTCCAATTTGAAATATTAAAAACACTCGATATCAAATAAGATCATTTTCAGCAGTATGAAATAAGAAATTATGTTTTATATGATCATGCAATGTTCATACTTAAATGCCTGAAACTTGTAATGGGATAATACATGAACTAATTTAAGACCCTATCAGAACCCACAGGGTGTCCTTTACAATTATGAAAACATTCATGGACACATTTCAACGACGGGTGCTAAAATGGTTACATAAATTGTAATACTATAAATATATCGAAAATTTGCGAGTCTTCACATGATCTTCCTGACAAACCTAAACGACAACCTAAAACCAACAACGATGCTCGCCTTTGTCGCTTTGACCGTGTTTGTGCAGAGTGTTTTTGGGGGAAACTTGGTAGAGGTTTTACAAAACGACGGGGAGACGACTTTGATAGCTCTTGTAAAACAAGCGGGTCTCGCCGACGCTCTACTGTCAGGTATTTTGTTTCTAATAATTTTATCATATATTTTACAATCTATTAATTAAAATGTGTCCTCTAAGTGAAACCACCACAAAACTCGATAATAAAGAAATTTCTTTCATTCAAATAATTGGGGTCATTTATTTAAAATAATAAACAATATCAATTTGAGCTATTCTTCATTTATTTGCCTAAAAAACAAAACTTGCAATTGTTCATTGTAAATTATACACTTTGTGTACACTTTCAAGGTTTTTTACACCATTGGCCATTATAATGTTACAGCATAATAGTGACATTTTACATATAACTGATTTCTAATCAAAAGGTTAATCATAATCTATCAGAAGAGTTCAAAATATCATTACATTACTTATAACTACCCATTCGATATCTAATGACGGACGGTTAACGTTGACTTGAAACAAAATTAGTTTATATTACACCTATTCAAAATCGAGAGTAGTGATTTTTCCACAATGAATGGTAAATAAATCAATTAATCAATCAATCAATTTGTCTCCTGAATTAAAAAAAACCTACAATTTGTATACAAAATTAAGCACTATGTACTCACTCATACGTTTTTAAATAATTAATAATAATAATTTTAAAAAAATATAAGGCACCAAACATATTCGAAATATTTTATCTGGATCTAATAAGAGTCGTAATAATATATTTCGTAGTTTATAACAACGTTCTTAATCTGTAATAACAATAATTTCAACGGGAGGTAAATGCTAATTTGAGTTCTGTTTAATATTACAGGAGAGTACACAATATTTGCTCCAACAAACGCTGCTTTTTCCAAACTTCCCCAGTCCGTCCTTGATGGTCTACAGAGAGATACCACCGCTTTGGCAAATATACTGAAGTACCACGTGGTTAAAGGCTCCATTCACAAGGCCGATGCATCCAATGAGCTTCAATTAGAGACTTTAGCTGGGACCAAAATCAGATTTAACATCTATCATCACAATAACGTAAGTATTTTTTGTGACACCCAGAATAATCAAATCTTTCTTTTCGCCTACAATCAATCAAACTATATAGACATTTTTTGTTTGTACATGTAGGTTGTTACTGTGGAAGGATCCAAAATCACACACTTTGATCTGACCGCCTCTAACGGAATGGTGCACGTGATTGACACCGTAATGATGCCTCCTACAGGAAGCATTGTGGATTTGGTGGCCGGCAACAGCGACCTAAGCACTCTTTTGTCTAAGGTCCAATCAGCAGGATTAGCCGGAGCATTACAGGGTTAGTCATTCTGGTTGTTTTATTATTATTTTCCAATCTTGTTTTCTAACATTGTTTCAAGCATGACTATTTAATATTTCCACTATTTATACAGGAGATGCTCTAACAGTATTTGCACCAACCAATGCTGCGTTCAATAGACTTGGCAGTCATGTTTTGGACAATCTTAGGAGAAACCCACAACTTCTTAAAGGTATACATTTCTCAATAAATATCTTATTTACTTACGATTACAAGGTTCATTTTAAATGCCAGTAAGATCTCTCTTTTTCCTTTTAGAAATTCTTGAGTACCACGTCGTTCCTCACACTGAATACTCAGCTGGATTGTACAACCGAGAACACCTCACAACTCTTGATACTCACCATGACATCATCAGACTTGGAGTCAGTAGTAAGTATTTGATCTATATACGGCACCCATCTATTTATGTATAAATCCATGCATCCATTTTTTAAATCACTAAAATATTCAATTTTTCCATTCCAGGTACTAATGGTGTTGTTATTAATTACCGTTCCCACGTGACACAAGCAGACATTAGCGCCACCAACGGTGTTGTACACATCATAGATCACGTACTTATTCCATCCCGTTATCTTTTCTCTGCGATATTGGGGAAAAAGTAATCAACTGAACAAACCATTTTGACATTTTTAAAGTCATGTCTCCATTGAATCACTCGTTGTTATTGTATATACTTGTTATTAAACATGCTTGTTATTTTTTTTAATTGGCTGTAAACGTTATAAATCTGCAATAAACATTGTCAAAAACGAAAATATTCTTGTTGTTGACTATTGGTCATGTGATTTACACTGAGCAAAACGATTACATGAAACATTCTAAATTCTAATACCTATAAATGGTTATAATGGTGCATAACAATAACGGCACAAAATCATTTTAGTGCAAATTGTTTCATCTGTTTTTATGTTTGCAAAATATTCTACAAAAAAGAGTTTTTTTATTGTTTGAAACAGAAAGCGTCATGAACATTTATTTCCAATTATGATATTAAAAATCAAGAATCCTCATTCAAGAAGTCATTTTGAACGAAATAATAAAGAATAAAGAGAAAAAATAAACAATTAAAAAATCTGTGCAGATATTGCATATTGTCAAACCATTAAATTGGGAAATAGGAAATTACACACATACAAACAGGGACCGGGGGCAAGGAAACAACTTATACCAAAATAAAAAAAATTAAGTACAAAAAAAAAATAAGAATCAGAAAAAAAAATAAGAATGAGAAAAAAAAAATAAAAGTCAGATAACAACAAGATACAAAAGAAAAATAATATTGTATGTTTACACTTTACATTTTTCACCAAATTAAACACATTACATTTTAAAGACTAATCAATTTTCTCAAAAATTAAAGAACGGTTGTAGGGGAAGCAAATCTATGTATTTTGTAAGATTTTTTTAACTAAGAAATTGATACAACTCTCTTTCTCTTTCTCTCTCACAAAATTCTTTTATGTTAAAACCCCTTCTTAACTTATCAAGGCAACATTGACGCTTGTTTGTTTCCCTTTGAATAAAGACAGTAACACCTCTTGATTGTTAAAATATTGTCATTTATTTAAAAATGACGCAAACGTTATAGAACATATAAAAATAAACAAAAGTGGCTGGAAGATCCACAAACATTTCACTAGAAAACAAATTGGAGAGTATAGAACAAAAAGGAGTCTCCCAGCCGCAAAATTGCTAAAACTAGTTCACATGCTAAAAAACTACCATTAATGAAAATCTTTAATGTTAGTTGATAACTGTCAAAATATCACTAAGTTGACAATGATGCAAGGTATGTGTAATTCTTGCTACGCTCGCCACAAGTTAACAATAGGACCGTAAACCCAGAATCCCCTCATATAAACTTGCTCACAAACTTGCTGACTTGTTTCAAGAATTTTATAGCTAAAAGAATTGAACAATGTTTGCTTTCAAAAATTAAGATATTAAAAAGAATGTATCTACAACAATTATTTTTTGGAACCGAATAACCAATGATATTTATTATCATTTCTTGTCACAGATAACTATTACAATATATGGGTATAGTCCACTAATGCATTTTCCATAGGCGGTAATGTTAACGTTCGGGTTCATAGCTGCGGCCCTAATTTTCGTTCAGCAATGAGGAACCTCTTGAATGAAAGCTCACCAAACTGTCTCTCTCCTGTTAAAATTTCGTGGCGTGAAGTCAGATTCGTTTTCCGGAAAAATGCGTCTGTATTGAAAAACTCTGAAAATGAAAGTAAAATTAGGGAATTTCACAGTTTTGGAAAGGGTGTACATCAAACAATTTCAATTATTTCCTTCAAATGATAATTTAATTTTGACACTTGCTTTTGAAAATTGCAAATCCTCTTTTCTGACGTGTCAAGCATTCTGATTTAAAATGTCCCAATAAATGTATATACACTCTGCAAGTATAGGAACTATTTTGCTTAAAGGCACTACTTTGTTGTCCTACCGATTCTAACAATAATTAGAGGGATATACCTCTATAGCTATGCTATACTACATGGATTTTCTTCTCACAACAATATGAACAACTCTTCTACAAATTTCATTTCGGCTCTTTCCCCAGTACGGGGTTGCAATTATTGTCAAAATCTGAACTGTTAGTAATTATTAAGAACTAGATATATCTGTTATTGTCAATAATAATTAAGCTTTTGTCAGTCTACACTTGATATAAAAATATTTTGCAATACTTTAGTTTCAGTAGCATATAAACTTTAACGATGTGACCAATACCTTTAGTGAATGAAAAAAACCAAACCTCGAGGCAAAACTTAAGATTTTATTTTATGAATTAGCTTTAAATCAGTCAACTTTCAAAAAACATTATATTTTTTCTTTGTTGGTCTCTTTTAATGTTTCGATGACACCTGGTACGGTTCGTTTTGTGAACGGTACGGTTCGATTCTTGCACGCAACGGTACGGTTCGTTTTGTAAAGGGCACGGTTCGATTCTTGCACGCAATAGAACGATTCGGTTTAGAGGTGTAGTAGCACGTTTCAGGGTCTGAAATTAAGATAAATATTTATTTATATATCAGCAAACGTCATTATATACATAAACATATTTAAAATCGAGTTTTGGCATGGTAATTGTGCCAAAATGTAAAACAATTTGATTTTCAGAAAAAACGTCATTAAGGTACACTAAATAGTGCACGAAGAAGTTTAATATTTCTTTGTTGTTTCAGCTTTCTTGCAAAATGTCCTTCTTTAAAGTTGGATTCCCCCGAAAAAGTAAAATTTTGGTACTCGAGATCAGAACATTTGAATGCATCATTAATATGTTTAAAAAATGCTATTTTGTATCATCAAACACGTAAAAATAATTATTATATTTATGTTATAAACAAAATATAGTATGTACATGTATGTCCTTCCGATTTAACCATAACAGACAGTCCCTAAGCATCGGTTTCAAAAGTGGAAGGGGGATGAAAGACTCGAAATCTTGACAGGGCGAAAATTATTTTGTGAGAAAAGAGAAAAGGGATGCATAGTACCCTAAAATTCCATTCTGATCATGTTTAGATTACCTACAGTTTTTATTACATTTTTTATTACATAAACGGGCGGGGGGGGGGGGGGAGATGCATCCCCAACCATGCCATATTTGATGACAGGTGTCTGACAGATAACGATTTTCGACCTCTACATTCCAAGTACGTGAAGGTATTCCCATCTTAGCGATAAAACGAATTTGACGTGTGTCGGTAAACGTGAAAATACGGCAACAGTCTCTCTAATGAAAGTATTAGTTATTTATAATATCAAACATCTTGAAATGTGTTAACTTACAATTGCCACGAGACCCTTTAAGTTAGTTCCTTTTGCATATTTTTAACGAATGTAGTAAAAACTGCAATATGATATTTATATGTGGCATTGTGCTAGTCACATTATAGCATGTAATATCAAAATGACACTTTGATAGGTAATCTTGAAACTTTTTCCTTGCTTTCCATTACAAAGCTATTTAGTAAACTTGTTAATAATATTGCACCTATTTTCCTTTAAATGAAAACTTAATTTATCGTTCACATAACGGATTAACAATGTTTTGTGATAATGTTTAAGTTTCAAAGTGATTCTTACTTGTTTTAAAAAGTTAACTTATTTCAATGCAACCTATATTAGCAAAACGGATCATTTTTCTAAAGTATTCTTTAGTTATTGAATCTTCTACACTATATTCAAATTTTCAAATTTTTGTTTCTTTGATCACTTTGCGTGTCACAAGTGAAAAGAGTGGTGAAAAAAGAAATTTGTATATATTTCTTTTTATATTGAGAGAGAGAGAGAGAGAGAGAGAGAGAGAGAGAGAGAGAGAGAGAGAGAGAGAGAGATATTATAACAATAAATGACCATACATTTAAATGAATATTTATTGCCTCAGAGTATCCTTCTTTTAGTATCCATTAATACAAAAGATAACCAAGAATTAGATTAACTTTTTTGGTTTCATTTTATGATCTTATTATTTTTTAAAAATATAATAAATGGATTTTGTGATAAGTTGTTAAAGGGAAAATCTTCTATATAAATTCAAGGCGAGAATGATATCATGAACGCAAGATAGGTGCATGTGTGGTCGATCCGTTCAGAGATAAATGCCCTCAACTTACGAAAGACCATTCCATTTGAAGAGGTCCTCGAGGGATTTCCGTCCAATTTGAAATATTAAAAACACTCGATATCAAATAAGATCATTGTCAGCAGTATGAAATAAAAAATTGTGTTTTATATGATCATGCAATGTTCATACTTAAATGCCTGAAACTTGTAATTGGATAAGACATGAACTAATTTAAGACCCTATCAGAACCCACAGGGTGTCCTTTACAATTATGAAAACATTCATGGACACATTTCAACGACGGGTGCTAAAATGGTTACATAAATTGTAATACTATAAATATATCGAAAATTTGCGAGTCTTCACATAATCTTCCTGACAAACCTAAACGACAACCTAAAGCCAACAGCGATGCTCGCCTTTGTCGCTTTGACCGTGTTTGTGCAGAGTGTTTTTGGGGGAAACTTGGTAGAGGTTTTACAAAACGACGGGGAGACGACTTTGATAGCTCTTGTAAAACAAGCGGGTCTCGCCGACGCTCTACTGTCAGGTATTTTGTTTCTAATAATTTTATCATATATTTGACAATCTATTAATTAAAATGTGTCCTCTAAGTGAAATCACCACAAAACTCGATAATAAAGAAATTTCTTTCATTCAAATAATTGGGGGTCATTTATTTGAAATAATAAACAATATCAATTTGAGCTATTCTTCATTTATTTGCCTAAAAAAACAAAAAACTTGCAATTGTTCATTGTAAATTATACACTTTGTGTACACTTTCAAGGTTTTATACACCATTGGCCATTATAATGTTTCAGTACAATAGTGACATTTTACATATAACTGATTTCTAATCAAAAGGTTAATCATAATCTATCAGAAGAGTTCAAATTATCATTATATTACTTATAACTACCCATTCGATATCTAATGACGGTTAACGTTGACTTGAAACAAAATTATATTTAGTTTATATTACACCTTTTCAAAATCGAGAGTAGTGATTTTGCACAATGAATGGTAAATAAATCAATTAATCAATCAATCAATCAATCAATCAATCAATCAATCAATCAATTTGTCTCCTGAATTAGAAAAAAACCTAGAATTTGTATACAAAATTAAGCACTATGTACTCACTCATACGTTTTTAAATCATTAATAATAATAATTTTAAAAAATATAAGGCACCAAACATATTCGAAATATTTCATCTCGATCTAATAAGAGTCGTAATAATATATTTCGTAGTTTATAACAACGTTCTTAATCTGTAATAACAATAATTTCAACGGGAGGTGAATGCTAATATGAGTTCTGTTTAATATTACAGGAGAGTACACAATATTTGCTCCAACAAATGCTGCTTTCTCCAAACTTCCCCAGTCCGTCCTTGATGGTCTACAGAGAGATACCACCGCTTTGGCAAATATACTGAAGTACCACGTGGTTAAAGGCTCCATTCACAAGGCCGATGCATCCAACGAGCTTCAATTAGAGACTTTGGCTGGAACCAAAATAAGATTTAACATCTATCATCACAATAACGTAAGTATTTTTTGTGACACCCAGAATAATCAAATCTTTCTTTTCGCCTACAATCAATTAAACTAAATAGACATTTTTTGTTTGTACATGTAGGTTGTTACAGTGGAAGGATCCAAAATCACACACTTTGATCTGACCGCCTCTAACGGAATGGTGCACGTGATTGATACCGTAATGATGCCTCCTACAGGAAGCATTGTGGATTTGGTGGCCGGCAACAGCGACCTAAGCACTCTTTTGTCTAAGGTCCAATCAGCAGGATTAGCCGGAGCATTACAGGGTTAGTTATTCTGGTTGTTTTATTATTATTTTCGAATCTTGTTTTCTAACATTGTTTCAAGCATGAATATTTAATATTTCCACTATTTATACAGGAGATGCTCTAACAGTATTTGCACCAACCAATGCTGCGTTCAATAGACTTGGCAGTCATGTTTTGGACAATCTTAGGAGAAACCCACAACTTCTTAAAGGTATACATTTCTCAATAAATATCTTATTTACTTAAGATTACAAGATTAATTTAAAATGCAAGTAAGATCTCTCTTTTTCTTTTTAGAAATTCTTGAGTACCACGTCGTTCCTCACACTGAATACTCAGCTGGATTGTACAACCGAGAACACCTCACAACTCTTGATACTCATCATGACATCATCAGACTTGGAGTCAGTAGTGAGTATTATAGATTATCTTATTGTCTCAATATATTTGATCTATATACGGCACCCATCTATTTATGTATAAATCCATGAATCCATTTTTTAAATCACTAAAATATTCAATTTTTCCATTCCAGGTACTAATGGTGTTGTTATTAATTACCGTTCTCACGTGACACAAGCAGACATTAGCGCCACCAACGGTGTTGTACACATCATAGATCACGTACTTATTCCATCCCGTTATCTTTTCTCTGCGATATTGGGGAAAAAGTAATCAACTGAACAAACCATTTTGACATTTTTAAAGTCATGTCTCCATTGAATCACTCGTTGTTATTGTATATACTTGTTATTAACCATGCTTGTTATTATTCAATTGACTGAAAACCTTATAAATCTGCAATAAACATTGTCAAAAACGAAAATATTCTTGTTGTTGACTATTGGTCATGTGATTTACACTGAGCAAAACGATTACATGAAACATTCTAAATTCTAATACCTATAAATGGTTATAATGATGCATAACAATAACGGCACAAAATCATTTTAGTGCAAATTGTTTCATCTGTTTTTATGTTTGCAAAATATTCTACAAAAATGAGTTTTTTTATTGTTTGAAACAGAAAGCGTCGTGAACATTTATTTCCAATTATTATACTTCAACTCAAGAATCCTCTCAAACAAACTGGCTAAGTAGGGACGAAATTTTAAAAAAGTTATTTTTATCTAAACAATAAAGAATAAAGAGAAAAAATAAACATTTAAAAAATCTATGCAGATATTGCATATTGTGAAACAATTATATTGGAAAATTACACACCTACAAATTAAACAGGGACGGGGGCACGGATATAACGTATGCAAAAATAAACAAATTTCAGTAGAACAAAATATGAACAAGGAAGAAAAAAAATAAAAGTTAGATAACGACGAGGTACAAAAGAAAAATAATACATAATTTTTAAACTTAGAAATTAATATATATTCTCTCTCTCTCTCTCTCTCTCTCTCTCTCTCTCTCTCTCTCTCTCTCTCTCTCTCTCTCTCAAAATTCTTTGATGTAAGTTGATAACTGTCAAAATATCACTAAGCTGACAATGATGCAAGGTACATATATGTGTAATTCTTGCTGCGCTCGCCTCAACGGTAGGACCGTAACACATATTACTTAAAACAAGAATCCCCTCATATAAACTTGCTCACAAATTGACTTGTTTCAAGAACTGTATAGCTAAAAAGAATTAAACAATGTTTGCTTTCAAAAATTCAGATATTAAAAAGAATATATCTACAACAATTATTTTTTTGAATCGAATAACCAATGATATTTAATTATCACTAGACTTTGACCCGTGCGTGCATGGGTTGACATTGCATATTTTATCGGACATTTACGAAATAGATACATCGACACACTGTATTTTTGACATTTACATAATCAAGCTTTAAGCCTACAATAATGCTATGAATTTCACTACACCCTGACTCCTTAGTTAGAATAATCTGTGTCTCGGGACAGGTCTCCGCCACAGTTAAAATGCCTCCCATATACCAGTAATGTAGCAGAAAATTGCAGAATCGCCCCGAAACGATTTTGAAGAAAATCAACGAAGTTGCATTGCAAATAACAGTCAAATTATTCATAACAAACCATTTTGAGGCTGTAAATACCTTTCATCTAAAAATTTCATTCATATTTTTGAAGAATTCACCAACGTTTTTTACTTGCTTTAAATTTACACAGCAATCACAGCATGCTGATATTCGGAACTCTCGGTATTTTCCATTGTTAAGGTACCTCACTACACCTTAAAATAGTTTCTCAAATCAGCAGAAAATTACTTGATTATGATAGAAAACATGATGGATAAGATGAATATATATCAAATAGGCGAAAAAATGTGTAATTTTGGATAAAAAATGATATTTTCAAAATTTCATTCAGTAAACATGGCGGATTCGAAATCATGATCATGATACCTTAACCACTGAGCTATGACAATATACATCAGAATCGATTGATACAAACAGTTTAACAAAACGTTTAAATCGCCATCTTGTGACGTAGTGTCTTAAAAAGTGTAAGTCTAGGTGTAGTGAAGTACCCTAATGCCAGGTGTTTTCTTTGATGAACAGAATATATATTATATTATAGCAAATTTTCAATGAAAATTTACACGTACAGCAATATAAACAACTCTTCTACACATTTTACTTTGGCTCTTTCCCCAGTATCGGCCAAGACATATCTAAATTAAATGTTACAAGCGGTTTTTTTATTTGATAATTACGAGGTTGCAAATATTGTCTAAGTCTGAAATGTAAGTGATTATTAAGAACTAGATAAAGGCTATCTGATATTGTCAAATGAATATAGTTAAACTTTAGTCAATCTACACTTGATATAAAAATATTTTGCTATTCTTTGGGTTCAGTAACGTATAAACTTTAACGATGTGTCTAATACCTCTAATGTGTTTGGCAATAAACAGAACTCGAAGGAAAACTGAAGATTTTATTATATGAATAAGCGTTTAATCATTCAATTTTTCAAAAAAAAATAATTTGTTTCTTTGTTGGTCTCTATTATTGTTTCGAAGGACACCCGGTACGATTCGTTTTGTGAACGGTACGGTTCTTTTTGTGAACGTAATGGTTCGCTATGTGAACGGTACGGTTCGTTTTGTAAACGGTACGGTTCGATTCTTGCACGCAACGGTACGGTTCGTTTTGTGAATGGTACGGTTCGCTTTGTGAATTTTTGTATGTCCTTGCGATTTTACCAAAACAGACAGTCCATAAGCATTGGTTTTAAGAGTAGAAGGGGGAGGACAGACTCTAAATCAGGCGAAACAATTATTTTCTTAGAAAAGAGAACAAGAGGCCAATAGCCTTAACTGTCACCTGAGTACCATAGCCCATACATAAACTTGTCGAGGAGTCTCACAAATGCATTTAATAAAGTTTCATTCTGGAGTAGAAAAAGGATGATATTGTAAAGACGACACCTCTCTGCCTGAAATCTTTAAAAAAGGACTATGAAGCGTTAATTTTAGCAAAACACTTAAAGATCATAATAGAGTGCATGACCCGATATTGAAAAGGTACAAGACTCTGATAGAAAATTATTTTTCCATATTTGTTAACTTTCAAGATAGGTTTTATGTGTATATGTTTTCATAGATAAATTAAAACAAGGTGGCTAGTATATGTATACATCTTTTATTTTAAACAAACTCCCATTCCTCTATCCCCAGGGGTAGACAAACTCTCCCTGTGGGCATTTAAAAAAAACAGCTGTTGTTCACTTTTGTTCCAGCTTTTGAATATTCAACCTTCATTGACATTCGATCACCATCTGGTATTTATACCAAAATCATTTTACATGTACTGCTTATCAGTGATTTTTGGTAAGCCAATTATTACTTTAAAAAACTGTTTTTGATTCAAATGATAAAAGTACTTGAATTACTCTTTTGGTCATACAACATTTTAATAATACATTATATTCAATGGTAAATTACTAAATACAAAGAAGTAAGATATCTCCATTATGAAGAAGCAAGGGAAAATAACTCCATTAACTGTTACAACCCCCCCCCCTCTTGAACTCTTTCCAAATGCTTTCACAATATTTATCTTAACTTTGATAGACAGCTTCATTCTTTCTCTTTTCTAAATTTAAAATTTGAAATAATAAGACAAATTCAGGTATACACCCCTCCCTCAAGGTCATAACCCTTGTCTTACATGTAGGTGACATGAAATATATTTAAAGATGACAGCTTAATGTTTTTTTCTAATAATGCAGTCAGTTTTATTCTGTGTCAGTAGACGGTTTTTTAAAAACATTTTATATACATTAATTAAAACCATTTTGGCCACACCCATCATTAAGAACCCTAGCTACCCAATACACTATATGGGTATTTTGGCCCCGTCCTAGATTCAAATCTCTACATTCGGTGGCATGAAATTTAAAATTTTGATAGATGGCTTTATTTTCTTTTCTTTATGCAGTCAAATTTTATTCAGAATAAGAAGAAGAAAAGAAAGAGAATTTTTAAAACATTAATTGCATTAACTCTATATGACTATTTTGGCCCCGCCCTAGATTCAGAACCCCTACATTGGGGGACATGAAATTTATTATTTTGGTAGAGGGCTTCCTGGTCTACAAAATTATGAAGTGTGTGTGAATAGAGAAGATAATCTTTAAACATTATATGCATTAATACTATACATCAATTTTGGCCCCGCCCTAGAGTCAAAACCCATACTCCAGGGGACATGAAATTTACAATTTTAGTAGAGAACTAGAGAACTTTCTGGTTAACATAATATGAAGTCAGTTGTCCTTACAGATGTGTGAGAGTAGAGAAGAAGAATTTTAAACATTATATGCATTAACACTATATGGCCATATTGCCCCCCCCCCCCCGGCCTAAACCCCTGACCAAGGGGCCATGAATTTCACAATTTAGGTAGAGTTCGTAGGCATTAAAACGATGCATTCACATTTTTCCCCACATGTTCGAGAGTAAGGAAAAGATTTGCTAAGATTTAATGCATTATCACTGTATGGTTACATTGGCCCAGCCTTAGGGCCTAAACCCCTATTCCAGGGGTAATGAATTTCACAATTTAAGTAGAAGACTTCATGGACATTATAACCATGCATTAAGTTTTTAACAACTGTATATGGGAGTAGAGAAGAGGATTTTCTAAGATTTAATACATCTTTACTTTATGGCCATATTGGCACCACCTTAGAGCATGAACCCCTCATCCACGGGCCATGAATTTCACAATTTTGGTAGAGGGCTTCATAAACATCATAACCATGCATTCATTTTTTTCCTTATAGGTTGGGAGTAGAGAAGAAGATTTTTCAAAATTTGGCCCTTTTGCATACTTGGTCCCGCCAGTGGCACCCCGGGGGTGGTAGAACTATGAATTCCACAATTTATATTCCTTTTACAATAGAGATGCTTCACACCGAAACTGATAACAATTGGCTTTGTAGTTTTCAAGAAGAATTTAAAAATATAAAATTGTTAACGTATGACGCACGACGACGACGGACGAAGACCAATTGCAATAGGTCACCTGAGTGACTCAAGTAACCTAAAAAGGGATGCATAGTACCCTAAAATTCCTTTCTGATAATGGTTAGATTACCAATAGTTTTTCATTACATAAAGGTTGGGGGGTCACTCTATATAAGCCCACCTCAACCTTGCCATATTTGATGACAGGTGTCTGACAGATAACGATTTTCGACCTCTACATTCCAAGTACGTGAAGGTATTCCCATCTTAGCGATAAAACCGAATTTGACGTGTGTCGGTAAACGTGAAAATATTGTTACAGTCTCTCTAACGATAGTATTAGTTGTTTATTATATCAAGCATCGTGAAATGTTTTTAACTTTCAATTAACTCAAGACCCTTTAAGTTAGTTCCTTTTGCATATTGTTAACGAATGTAGTAAAAACACTGCAATATGATATTAATATTTGACATTGTGCTAGTCACATTATAACATGTAATATCAAAATGACACTGGTAATCTTGAAACTTTTTTCTTGCTTTCCATTACAAAACTACATGTATTTAGTAAACTTGTTAATAATATTGCACCTATTTTCATTTAAATGTAAACTTAATTTATCGTTCAAATGAAAGATTAATAATTTTTTGTGATAATGATTAACAATTATGAATGTTTGGTTTAAGTTGCAAAGTGATTATTACTTGTTTAAAAAAGTTAACTTATTTCAATGCAACCTATATTATTAAAACGGATCATTTTTCTAAATTATACTTATTAAATCTTCTACACTATATTATAATTTTCAATGTATGTTTCTTAGGTAACTTTGCGCGTCACAAGTGAAAAGGGTGGTAAAAGAAGAAACTTGTATATATTTCTTCTTTATATTGAGAGAGAGAGAGAGAGAGAGAGAGAGAGAGAGAGAGAGAGAGAGAGAGAGAGAGAGATTATAACAATGAATGACCATGCGTTTCAATAAACATTTATTGCCTCAGAATATCCTTCTTTTAGTATCCATTAATACAAAAGATAACCAAGAATTAGATTGGTTTTTTTTTGCTTCATTTTATGATCTGATTACTTTTTAAAAATATAATAAATGAGGGTTTTTAATAAATTCATAAAGTAAAATCTTCTGTAGGAATTCAGGGCGAGGATGATATCACGAACACAAGGTAGTTGCATGTGTGGTCAATCCGTTCAGAGATAAATGCCCTCAACTTACGAAAGACCATTCCACTTGAAGAGGTACTCGGGGGATTTCCGTCCAATTTGAAATATTAAAAACACTCGATATTAAATAAAATCATTGTCAGCAGTATAAAATAAGAAAGTGTTTTTATATGATCATGCAATATTCATACTTAAATGCCTTAAATTTGTAATTGGATAAGAAATGAAATACTTTAAGACCCTATCAGAACCCACAGGGTGTCCGTTGGAATTATGAAAACATTCATGGACACATTTTAACGACGGGTGCTAAAATGGTTACATAAACTGTAATACTATAAATATATCGTAAACTTGCGAGTCTTCACATAATCTTCCTGACAAACCTAAACGACAACCTAAAGCCAACAACGATGCTCGCCTTTGTCGCTTTGACCGTGTTTGTGCAGAGTGTTTTTGGGGGAAACTTGGTAGAGGTTTTACAAAACGACGGGGAGACGACATTGATAGCTCTTGTAAAACAAGCGGGTCTCGCCGACGCTCTACTGTCAGGTATTTCGTTTCCAATAATTTTATGATATATTTGACAATCTATTAATTAAAATGTTTCCTCTAAGTGAATCACTACAAAACTAGATAATGAAGAAATTTCTTTCATTCACAAAATTGGGGTCATTTATTAAAAAAATAAAGAATATCAATTTTAACAATATTGCATTTATTTGCCTACAAAAAAACAAAAACTTGCAATTGTTTATTGAAACTTATACACTTTGTATACACTTTCACGGTTTTACATACCACTGGCCATTATAATGTAACAGTACGCATGCATGACGTTTTACCTATTACAAAATAAATCATATAACTGATTTCAAATCTTAAAGGTTAATAATATTCTATCATAAGAGTTCAAAATATCATTACATTACTTATAACTACCCATTCGATATCTACCCATTCGATATCTAATGACGGTTAACGTTGACTCGAAACAAAATCAGTTTATATTACACCTATTCATAATAAAGAGTATATTTGCAAAACGAATGATAAATCAATCAATCAATCAATTGGTCTCCTGGATTAGAAAAAAAACCTACAATTTGTATACAAAATTCATTGTTATGTACTGACTCATGCGTTTTTAAATCATTAATAGTAATAGTTTTTAAAAAATATAAGGCACCATACATATTCGATATATTCATCTGGATCTAATAGACCTAAGAGTCGTAATATATGTCGTAGTTTATTACAATGTTCTTAATCTTTAAGAACAATAATTTCAAGGGAGGTAAATGCTAATTTGAGTTCTGTTTAATATTTCAGGAGAGTACACCATATTTGCTCCAACAAACGCTGCTTTCTCCAAACTTCCCCAGTCCGTCCTTGATGGTCTACAGAGAGATACCACCGCTTTGGCAAATATACTGAAGTACCACGTGGTCAAAGGCTCCATTCACAAGGCCGATGCATCCAATGAGCTTCAATTAGAGACTTTGGCTGGAACCAAAATCAGATTTAACATCTATAACCACAATAACGTAAGTATTTTTTGTGACACCCAGAATAATCAAATCTATCTTCTCGTGTACAATCAATCAAGCTATATAGACATTTTTTATTTGTACATGTAGGTTGTTACAGTGGAAGGATCCAAAATCACACACTTTGATCTGACCGCCTCTAATGGAATGGTGCACGTAATTGACACCGTGATGATGCCTCCTACAGGAAGCATTGTGGATTTGGTGGCCGGCAACAGCGACCTGAGTACTCTTTTGTCTAAGGTCCAATCAGCAGGATTAGCCGGAGCACTACAGGGTTAGTTATTCTAAATGTTTTATTATTATTTTCCAATCTTATTTTCTAACATTGTTTCAAACATGAATAGTTAATATTTCCACTATTTATACAGGAGATGCTCTAACAGTATTTGCACCAACCAATGCTGCGTTCAATAGACTTGGCAGTCATGTTTTGGACAATCTTAGGAGAAACCCACAGCTTCTTAAAGGTATGCATTTCTCAATAAATATCTTATTTTCTTACGATTACAAGTTAAACTTTAAATGCCAGTAAGATCTCTCTTTTTCTTTTTAGAAATTCTTGAGTATCACGTCGTTCCTCATACTGAATACTCAGCTGGATTGTACAACCGAGAATACCTAAGAACTCTTGATACTCACCATGACGTCATCAGACTTGGAGTCAGTAGTAAGTATTTAATCTTATTGTCTCAATATATTTGATCTATATACGGCACCCATCTATTTATGTATAAATCCATGCATCCATTTTTTAAATCACTAAAATATTCTTTTTTTGCATTCCAGGTACTAATGGTGTTGTTATTAATCACCGTTCTCACGTGACACAAGCCGACATTAGCGCCACCAACGGTGTTGTACACATCATAGATCACGTACTTATTCCATCCCGTTATCTTTTCTCTGCGATATTGGGGAAAAAGTAATCATCTGAACAAACTATTTTGACATTCTTCATCTTATGTCTTCTTCATTTTATCACATGTTGTAATTGTATCTATTTATTATTGAATATGCTTATTGTTACCTATTGACTGAAAACGCTCTAAATTTACAATAAACATTGACAAAACATAAGAAATTCGTCTGGTTGTTGACTATTGGTAATGTAATTCGCATAGAACAAAGGGATTTCATGAACTATTTTAAATTTAAATAATCCCAAATAACTACAATAATTTAGAAGATTAATAGTACAAAATATCTTTTAGTGCAGATTGAACCATCTACATTTGATCGCTTTTTGTTTTTGTATAGGGCTTATTTTTTGTCAAATATTCTCCAAAAATGAGTTTATTGTTTAATCATTATTCATTGTTCAAATAACAAGCCGCCATTAACATTTTTTAGCGTTATACTCAATAACAATAATCCTCTGAAATTGACTAGTTTTAAATTCAACTTGTAAGAATTTCATAGCAAAAAAGAGCTGGACTGGCTCTTAATTAAGATATTGTATGTAAATGTAAAAATATAAAAAAAATTAATATTATTATTCAAATACTTGTCAAAAATTCTAAAACAAATATTCTTAATATCTAATAATCGATGATATTATATCCTCGTATCGGTTGACACAGCTAGATAACAAACACAAATTATAGTAATGAAATACTACAAAGTTTTCCTTCTAACAACATTTTGAGTAATTCTTTTACAAATGTTTTTTACCTCTTTAACCAGTATCGGAAATGACATATTTAAATCAAACAATTAGAAGCGGTTTTTTATTTGCACTCGTTGTAATTATTGATATAATCTGTTATGTAAGTGATTATGATTATGTTCATTATATCTGATTTTGTCACGCATTCGACTCCAGTCACTCTATACTCCCTGAAAATGTATAAAATTATTTTGTAACGCTTCATCTTCGCTAGCCAAGAGAAACACCGTGGATCGTCACCCTTGGCTAGCGAAGATGGTCACACTTAAAGCTGACATGAATTCATAAATACGTATACGCATTTTCCCATTTTATCTCTGATTACCACCATATTAGTTGTCGATTTCTATTGTTACTCTCATAGCTATAGACCCCCTATATAAAGCTTATAGCACTATTCTTTCTTCACCGCATATAGGTATTTCAATCACGCGAACATGTTGCATTCGATTGAAAGACTTATAGAAAAGCGTATTAAACAAAACAAAAAATCTAACAACCACTGCAATGGTTAAGAAAATCCAATGAACGACCAAACAAAGCAGACTGATATCCGGACCAACATATTTCAACAATCCTCGATTATAAAAGAACATTTCCATCTCTTTTATCATCGCACAAAGTTCCACAAACCACACATTTTGGCCGATCGTGCAATGACCGCGTAGATTTAAGAAACGGAGTGGTTTTGATGAAACTGATGAAAACGGTGTTGCATTGTTACTTTCTTGGATTTACAATCATTCATCTAGGGTGCTGGATATAGTTCCGCGGGATCTTCTAAAAGTTGCAAAATTATGCACTTTGTATGAACGGTACGCGAAATCGATGTGCATGCGAAGTAAGGCAGCACTATATGTGCAAAACCTTGGAAATTCTTTCAAAAATAAATCCTATATTATGTTTTATCAAATGTGGTTTCCTTTATTCTTTTTGTTTTTACAAACATATTGCTACAATATGTAGTTCATGCATGTAGAAGTCCGTAAAACCTAATTGCATTGATCGGATAGCAACCGACCATATCTTTCTCGACCGGATTACTAGTATGTATATCCCAATGGCAATGGCAGTTAAGAAGCGATCGTAACAAATATCATGAAAAAACATAACCTGAAAAATTTGTCAAATCATTCTTTGAGATTTACTGAATATTTTATCAAATTTGCCTGCGTTCTTTTTATGCAATACCGCCATAAACTTAATATCGTTTGTGATGCTGTTTTGACGCCTTTTTAAAATGAAATGTATAGGAAAATGAGAATTTGTTTCTTTATTTTGGAGATGAAGTTATTATCTTTAGAAATTGCAAATAGCTTTTGAAAAATGAAGACGAAATAAACAAATGTTTCTGTGCGTAAAGAAAAAGTGATTATCCCTCTTAAACAACGGAATCATATTTCAGAAATGATACTCAACGATCCATAATATAAAAAGTTGGTGTAGCATTCCACCTTAATTATGAAATTTGCAATTTCTCCTTGCGATTCCTACACGAAGAATAAACATGAATTACTACTAGTATTAAAAAGCCATAGATATAAATGAAAACTTTATAATCCCCAGCCGAGCATTTGACGTAAGAGAGAGAGTAAAGCGGGAAATATCTTTAAATGACCAGTTATGACGTCATAAACGAATGTGCACAGAACGGTCACACAGGTTGTCTAAATTGATGACGAAAGCAACCTTGCGACCCACCTAAATATTAACTTGAAGATTTAAGTATGAAAAAACCACTTTATACAACAACAAGCCTAATAACAAAATTGACAATTATTTATTACGGATATCAACAAGTCCATGATTTTTTAAGAAAAAACATTTATAACCATTACTTTTTATGCATTATACATACAAATCTTGGTCAAATCTGACCAAGAATTTGTCATGAAAAGGTTGTAGTGAATATTGATCATACTTATAGGCATAACAAACATCTTCACAGTTATGGCAGGTATATTCAAAGAATACAAATAAAAGAAAACAGAAAAATGGTAGTGTTTTTATTTATCTTTTTCTAATGGAGTACAAGGGCATGCTGATTAGCTCATCAGCAAAATAAGCCTAGATCATACACACTGCCTAACCTTCCAATGCACTAATAACTAGACTGTATATCCATTTCTTCCTAGCATACGGTAAATCAATACAAATATCGAGATTCTAAATAAAAGTGTATTTTTTGAATAATTTTTTTCGAAATTTAAAAGCAATCGTTTCAAGAAGCAAGGATAAGTTAACGCTTTAATCCACTTCAGCAAATTGGACTACATTGAATGCTTAATTTTGGATGCCGTCGGTCCTCTAACACACCAAGCGGTGCAGACAAATTGAATACCGCGCTTGGTGTGTTACAGGACCGACGACATCCAAAAATAAGCATTCAATGCTTATATTTATATTCATACTGATGTCTATTTTTAATATATGTGTATTGTAGCTGCAAAGCCATTATATACGCTCTCGGTCAGTGATATGAAACATACAATGAACATCCATATTAACATGTTATTTAGTTTGCTTCCGCGACAAAACATTTAGTGCCATAAACTTTGTAGAGAATTTTTTTTTATTTAGGAGTAGATATATTGCTATGAATAATATACAATTATATTCTCTTCATTCTCTTCAAGCGTATAATAGTAAAATATTTTGTTCGTAATGTATGTATAAGTGTTGATTCTGCTATTATGACGTCACAATGTCGCACGTGCAAAAACCAGTATTTTGTCATGTAAATCTATTTTTGGTATAGTGAGGTCAATAAATTTTCTATTTTCAGTATAAGTAAGGTCTTTAACAGAAATTATAGCACGGTCATGTGACAGCAATCGACCAATCATATGCTTGAAAAAATACGATATTATAATAAAAGCTTTAGTCTGCACAAACTTGTTTAATCTAACATATGCTTTTTAAATATTATCAAAAGGTATCAAAATTGTTCCAATTTTGCAAGTGTAAGTGTAAGAAACATTCAATAAATAAGTACGTCGGTATATGTAAAAGCCGACAAACATTCATTTTTCTTAAATGTTGATAGTAAAGCGTTTAATGTTTTTATGAATATCTTCATAGTGACAAAACCAACAAACCCCACATTCGAAATATGCAAAAAAAAAAGCCATTTTTTTGATAGAGCAAAGTTAAACTCATGTCAGCTAACCCGAAAATATTGTCAAAATATATATTTGTTTAATTCACCAAAAACTTGTTATATTACGATTGTTTTACAAATTCCACAAGCCTCGTTTAGCGCTCATAATATACAGATAAACTGTGTTAAATTTTATTTCACATAACTTGTGAGGAAACAGAGGAAATGAATCTTCATTTCAGATTTTTCATTAAAGATAATTAGATTAAGAAAGTGCACAGGTAATAAATAAAACTGAATTTTAACTGAAATGATTGAAAAAAAGTCTTCATTACAATTATTTAGAATTACTGAGAAGTTGTAATGCAATACCATGTATTTCTTTCAATAAATGGTAAAGTCACTCTTATTTACCATAAAATTTGAAATATTTTACATGGTACTCCAAAGAGAAGAATTCTGATAGAATTCAGAGAGTGAATGATATCATGTGTAAGAACACGTGTGGTCAATTCTTCAAGAGATAACTGTACTCAGTTTACAAAAGACCATTCCACTTAAAGAGGTTATCAGGGGGTGGGGGGGGGGGGTTTCTGTCAATTCAAAAATTTTAAAACACTCGATATCAAACAAATTTCAATCAGTCATATTTAATGAATGAAACCTGTTTTTAAATTGACATACTGAATGTTAGTATCAAATAAGAAATCAAATAGTTCAAAGATGATTACAAATATGATCTAATGAGGAACCCTAGAAGTATCCTATAGCGTTATGAAAACTATCCGGACACATTTTTGTGACGGATGTTTAAATAACTTACATACATTAGACTACTATAAATAAATGGAAATTGCTACTGTCTTCACATAATTTTTCGAACAAACCAAAGCTTAAAGCCACCAATGATGATCGCCTTTGTAGCTTTGACAGTATGTGTGCAGAGCGTTTTGGGAGGTAACCTGGTAGATGTTTTACAGCACAATGGGGAGACGACTTTAATTTCACTTGTAAAACAAGCGGGTCTGGCCGACGCTCTACTGTCAGGTAATTTGATTGCAATGGCATGGTGGTAAAAAAGAGTTTGTTAAAGGGACTTAAAGCTTAGGCACGGTTTTAGATCAAAATTTTAATTTGTTTTTTTTTTATGAATAAAATTGTTAACTTGCGCATTTTGAATGATTAATCAAAATTTCAAAGTTAGAAGACAAGTTATGATATAGATACAAAGGTAAGAATTCATTGTTATGTAAACAAAGCTCGAGTCTTATATTTGTTTACAATTAAGAATGTAATGTATGGAATTACTAATTCTTTGATAAAATGACCCGTGGAAAACAAGGTAAACAGACTCATTATCAATAACATCAACAGAAGAAAGCAACATTTGATTGAACTTATACCAATAAAACACATATGTTAACAATAACAATGCTCGAGCTTTGTTTACAAAACAAAGAATTTCGAATTCTGTATCTTGCTTACAGAAATAAATATTTGACTTTCAAACTTTGACAAAGCATTAAAAATACCAATATTAACCATTCGGAACATTAAAACTCGAAAACTAAAATTTTAAAATTTTAAGCTCAAATCTTGTCTTGGCGATTCATCGACAGGAAATGCTTTGAATCAGAAGATTTGGACTCAAGTATACATTAATTGTACATTTTTTAATGTATTGATTGTGATTGAATGTGTAGTGCCATCCATATCGAAATTTCAATTTTAACTTTACTTATCCTATGAATCGTTAAACATGTACTATAGAATTCAGAAAAAAAACCAATCATGGTTAAAACAGTGATATTTATTTTTCACTTTTGATTGAAAGTCGGTACCAAATCGAGTTCTGTTTACTATAACAGGAGAGTACACGATATTTGCTCCGACAAATGCTGCTTTCTCCAAACTTCCCCAGTCCGTCCTTGATGGTCTACAGAGAGATACCACCGCTTTGGCAAATATACTGAAGTACCACGTTGTCAAAGGCTCCATTCACAAGGCCGATGCATCCAATGAGCTTCAATTAGAAACTTTGGCTGGAACTAAAATCAGATTTAACATTTATCATCACAATAACGTATGAGTTCTTATTTCATAACCTCTAGCATGTATTTTTGTAAACGTTAATTGTAATTTAAGCTAGATATAAGGGAATGGGCTCAATAAAAAACTATTTATTGGTAGGTGGTGACAGTGGAAGGATCCAAAATCACACACTTTGATCTGACCGCCTCAAATGGAATGGTGCACGTGATTGACACCGTGATGATGCCTCCTACAGGAAGCATTGTGGATTTGGTGGCCGGCAACAGTGACCTGAGCACTCTTTTGTCTCTGGTGCAATCAGCAGGATTGGCAGGGGCATTACAAAGTTAGTATCCACCTCGTGATTTCTTTTTTAACTTTGACATTTCCTTTTTAATACTTGTTCTAATGCGAAAACACGTTTCTTTAATCAGGAGATGGTCTAACAGTTTTTGCACCAACTAATGCTGCATTCAATAAACTTGGCACTCATGTTTTGGACAATCTTAGGAGAAACCCACATCTTCTCAAGGGTACATATTTTTAAGAAATGCCTCTTGGGCGTTTACATATTTAATGTTTAGCAAGTTATGTAAGGTCCTGGGGTTTTTGCAGAAATTCTTGAGTACCACGTCGTTCCTCACACTGAATACTCAGCTGGATTGTACAACCGAGAACACCTCAGAACCCTTGACTCTCATCATGACGTCATCAGACTTGGAGTCGGTAGTAAGTATTAAGAATAATAAAAATGTCTGAACTTCGTTGGATAGCATGCATAAAAAATACAGGTACTTTTTATTTCCTTTTATTTTACCGGTGGATTTTTTTCCATTTCAGGTACTAATGGTGTTGTTCTTAACCACCAATCACATGTGACACAAGCCGACATCAGCGCCACCAACGGTGTTGTACACATCATAGATCACGTACTTATTCCAGCCCGTTCTCATTTTTCTTCGATATTAGGAAGAAAGTGATCATCTGAACAAAGCCATTTTGACATTTTTGACCTCATGTCTCCGTTATTTATCACATTTTGTAATTGTATATTTATTATTGAATATGTATGTTGTTTCCTATTGAATGAAAACTCGAAATCTGCAATAAACATTGACAAAACAGAAAATATTGCTGATTTATGTGATTAATGTGATTTAAAAGGGCATGGTAAAGATTTCAGTCAAATTTTATGTTTCTTGTTTTATTGTTTACATTTTTAATGATTAACCGATATTTGAGAGTCAGGCGGAGAGTTTAAAGCAAAGGTCGTAATACTTTGTTATGTAAAGAAGGCCCGTGCCTTGATTTTGTTAAAATTAGCCACGGGCCGGCACAGTTTGTTATTCCAGCTCATTTTTCAATCTGCTTATTCGTTGTGAACATTATATAAATATTGCCTATTTGGGAGAGTAACGGTTGAAATTGACACTTCAAGAAAACTATTGTCAACATGGACCTCTAAAGAAATGTGTGTGCTCTTCGTCGTAATCGGGAAAAAGTAAAAAAAAATCCGTAGACATATAGGCGATAAGCTATGGTCTAACAAAAAGTATGAGAGACGTCAGTCAGCATTTGACCTAGCGGAAGAGTTTATTTGCTGACTAACTTTGTGTAAACTATAAATATTATATCTTTTTCAAGATTTCCCACAAGTGCAAAATAATAGTAACCATAATAAAGATATTTCTCCATTGAATATTAATTTTCATGCTTATTTCATATATCTAGTAGTGTTTCAGCCCTTTTTTGTGTTTTGGACAAGGTGAGACAGCAATCAGAAACTAGGACTCTATTGCCATCAGGGCTGAGATTCTCTATCCAAGCCCGTCGTTAAGGGGCTGTATCGCCCTCAAGTTTCAAACCGTTATTTCCCCATTATCTGTCTTATTAAGACAAGTTTGTAAAATAGCAATCGAAAATATTCATCGGTTAAAACTTAAAAAATACAAATTTAAAAAAGAGCGCAAATTAGTATAAGGTATTATGTATCTAAGCATGGGAAGGTTTCCAACACAGCAGTTGTGCATATAGAACAATAGCACGCTTTTTTAAGGAATGTAATGTATAACGACCACTTTTTGTACCTATTAAATGAATGGTCCGATATTTTAATCGTGATATCATTATGAAGGTGTTATCAAATAAAAATACTCCACCAAAGGAATTTCAAATTTTGATTATTTTCCAATTAATTGCATGTTTGACCAAACACAGAAGTTTATGATAAGCGCAGGTAATTTGAACTTTATACAAATCTCTTAGTAAAAATACGCATAAATTCTCTCTTTTTCAAGAGGCATGGTCAAGACTTTGGTCAAATCTTATTTTCCCATTTTTATTGTTTACAATGCTTTAGATTTTTTTTTCTCATGATCAATCAAAATTTGAGTGGCAGTGGAAATTTAGAGCTCACAATTCTTTGTAATATATATATGTTAACAAGGCTGTATCTCGTTTATAACTCGACGATTGACATTCAAATTTTGGTTGACAACTAAAATTATCTCCTTAAACATTGTAAACATGTTAACATCAAAAACTGAAAAATAAAAATTGACTAAAATTGTGACTGTGACCCTCAAAAATATATGTAATATATTATTATTTATTATATGAAAAAATGAATCATTAACCGCAGATATTTTGATAAATTTGAAATTTTCTCCTGTTCATCAAAGGAAGATAACTCTTTTAAACTCGTTTACATGATCAATATCCGATCATTATACATCTAATATCTTAATATCAATCAACGTTTAAATGAAGACTAGAGAAGCACGAAAACAAGTCATATAGATAGCAGATATAAAGGGATGAACGCGCTGTGGAACGTTCTCAAACAACTCGCTTAACTAGATGGGCCCCATCTAGATATATTTTGAATTCTAAAATATAAAACCTTTTCTCAGATCCCTTCCTCTTCAACATTAAACGACAAAGGTTTGTCAACAAAGTCCGACAACTCTAACAGTGCCAAACGCATTTCATTAAAGGAATAGAAACGAATAATTTGTTTTTAAATCTGGAAAAAAAAAGATTTATAGTTTCTTTATTACAAATCATATTCCTTATTCAGAATTGATTTCTTAATTAATTTTTGGTTTTCGAATAAACGACGTCCCACTGTTTATAAATATATAATATAAAGCTTTGATTTCGGCTCGGGTATTAGCCTGAGCAGTTAGAGTCTGCCCAGGCCCGCAGAATACGGGACGAAACCATCCGCGGGCTGATATCAGGGCCGATACCAGAACAGCGAGATATTCTATATTTATCATACAATACTTTGTAGATCTATATTATGTTAATGACATTGCAAATATATATTCTTTTAGGAATACTAAGAGTAGGTTTTTACTTATTTAGTTTAAATATTTTCAGAAAAATTTGAACAATAGAAAATATTTAATTTTAATTCGAAAGTGATTCTTATTGTCTTAAGATAAAACATTACTCGATTGAAACAACATACATCAATCTACATCTTTTACAGTTTGATTTTTTTTATATATATATTGAAATATCAAATGTTAGTTTTTGCTCAAAATAAAACAGAGAAAATAAAACATTTAACAAATATGCATTTTAATTTTAGATTTAAAAGAGCTAGAAACAGAAAATGATTATATTACATGGAAACGACACTAAATTAGACATGAGGCCCATGGCAGGTATATTCAAAGAATACAAATAAAAGAAAACAAAAAAATGGTAGTGTTTTCATTTATCTTTTTCTTTTGGAGTAAAAGGGCATGCTGATTAGCTCATCAGCAAAATAAGCCCAGATCATACACACTGCCTTTCCTTCCAATGCAATAACAACTAGACTGTATATCCAATTCTTCCTAGCATACGGTAAATCACTACAAATATCAAGATTCTAAATAAAAGTGTATTGAATATTTTTTTTTTCGAAATTTAAAAGCAATCGTTTCAAGAAAGCAAGGATAAGTTAACGCTTTAATCCACTTCAGCAAATTGGACCACATTGAATGCTTAATTTGGGATGTCGTCGGTCCTGTAACACACCAAGCGGTGCAGACAAATTGAATACCGCGCTTGGTGTGTTACAGGACCGACGACATCCAAAAATAAGCATTCAATGCTTATATTTATATTCATACTGATGTCTATTTTTAATATATGTGTATTGTAGCTGCAAAGCCATTATATACGCTCTCAGTCAGTGATATGAAACATACAATGAACATCCATATTAACATGTTATTTAGTTTGCTTCCGCGACAAAAAATTTAGTGCCATAAACTTTGTAGAGATTTTTTTTTATTTAGGAGTAGATATATTGCTATGAATAATATACAATTATATTCTCTTCATTCTCTTCAAGCGTATAATAGTAAAATATTTTGTTCGTAATGTATGTATAAGTGTTGATTCTGCTATTATGACGTCACAATGTCGCACGTGCAAAAACCAGTATTTTGTCATGTAAATCTATTTTTGGTATAGTGAGGTCAATAAATTTTCTATTTTCAGTATAAGTAAGGTCTTTAACAGAAATTATAGCACGGTCATGTGACAGCAATCGACCAATCATATGCTTGGAAAAAAATACGATATTATAATAAAAGCTTTAGTCTGCACAAACTTGTTTAATCTAACATATGCTTTTTAAATATTATCAAAAGGTATCAAAATTGTTCCAATTTTGCAAGTGTAAGTGTAAGAAACATTCAATAAATAAGTACGTCGGTATATGTAAAAGCCGACAAACATTCATTTTTCTTAAATGTTGATAGTAAAGCGTTTAATGTTTTTATGAATATCTTCATAGTGACAAAACAAACAAACCCCACATTCCAAATATGCAAAAAAAAAGCCATTTTTTGATAGAGCAAATTTTAGACTCATGTCAGCTAACCCGAAAATATTGTCAAAATATATATCTGTTTAATTCACCAAAAACTTGTTATATTACGATTGTTTTACAAATTCCGCAAGCCTCGTTTAGCGCTCATAATATACATGTAAAATGTGTTAAATTTTATTTCACATAACTTGTGCGGAAACAGAGGAAATGAATCTTCATTTCAGATTTTTCATTAAAGATAATTAGATTAAGAAAGTGCACAGGTAATAAATAAAACTGAATTTTAACTGAAATGATTGAAAAAAAAGTCTTCATTACAATTATTTAGAATTACTGAGAAGTTGTAATGCAATACCATGTATTTCTTTCAATAAATGGTAAAGTCACTCTTATTTACCATAAAATTTGAAATATTTTACATGGTACTCCAAAGAGAAGAATTCTGATAGAATTCAGAGAGTGAATGATATCATGTGTAAGAACACGTGTGGTCAATTCTTCTATACGGTGTTTTACACCTCATAGATCACGTACTTATTCCAGCCCGTTATCAATTTTCTTCGATATTAGGAAGAAAGTGATCATCTGAACAAAGCCATTTTGACATTTTTGACCTCATTTCTCCTTTATTTATCACATTTTGTAATTATATATTTATTATTGAATATGTATGTTGGTTCCTATTGAATGAAATTCGAAATCTGCAATAAACATTGACAAATCAGAAAATGTTGCTGATTTATGTGATTAATGTGATTTAAAAGGGCATGGTAAAGATTTCAGTCAAATTTTATGTTTCTTGTTTTATTGTTTACTTTTTTAATGATTAACCGATATTTGAGAGTCAGGCGGAGAGTTTAAAGCAAAGGTCATAATACTTTGTTGTGTAAAGAAGGCCCGTGCCTTGTTTTTGTTAATAGTAGTTTCATATACCGGCACAGTTTGTTATTTCAGCTCATTTTTCAATCTGCTTATTCGTTGTGAACATTATATAAATATTGCCTATTTGGGAGAGTAACGGTTGAAATTGACACTTCAAGAAAACTATTGTCAACATGGACCTCTAAAGAAATGTGTGTGCTCTTTGTCGTAATCGGGAAAAAGTAAAAAAAAATCCGTAGACATATAGGCGATAAGCTATGGTCTAACAAAAAGTATGAGAGACGTCAGTCAGCATTTGACCTAGCGGAAGAGTTTATTTGCTGACTAACTTTGTGTAAACTATAAATATTATATCTTTTTCAAGATTTCCCACAAGTGCAAAATAATAGTAACCATAATAAAGATATTTCTCCATTGAAGGTTAATTTTCATGCTTATTTCATATATCTAGTAGTGTTTCAGCCCTTTTTGTGTTTTGGACAAGGTGAGACAGCAATCGGAAACTAGGACTCTATTGCCATCAGGGCTGAGATTCTCTGTCCAAGCCCGTCGTTAATGGGCTGTATCGCCCTCAAGTTTCATACCGTTATTTCCCCATTACCTGTCTTATTAAGACAAGTTTGTAAAATAGCAATCGAAAATATTCATCGCTTAAAACTTAAAAAATACAAATTTAAAAAAGAGCGCAAATTAGTATAAGGTATTATGTATCTAAGCATGGGAAGGTTTCCAACACAGCAGTTGTGCATTTAGAACAATAGCACGCTTTTTTGAGGAATTAAATGTATAACGACCACTTTTTGTACCTATTAAATGAATGGTCCGATATTTTAATCGTTATATCATTATAAAGGTGTTATCAAATAAAAATACTCCACCAAAGGAAGTTCAAAATTTTTATTATTTTCCAATTAATTGCACGTTTGACCAAACACAGAAGTTTATGATAAGCGCATGTTTTATAAAGATATTGTAAAAAGTAATTTGAACTTTATACAAATCTCTTAGTAAAAATATGCATAAATTCTCAAAATATATATCTGTTTAATTCACCGAAAACTTGTTATATTACGATTGTTTTACAAATTCCACAAGCCTCGTATATCGCTCATAATATACAGGTCAAATGTGTTAAATTTTATTTCACATAACTTGTGCGGAAACAGAGGAAATGAATCTTCATTTCAGATTTTTCATTAAAGATAATTAGATTAAGAAAGTGCACAGGTAATAAATAAAACTGAATTTTAACTGAAATGATTGAAAAAAAAGTCTTCATTACAATTATTTAGAATTACTGAGAAGTTGTAATGCAATACCATGTATTTCTTTCAATAAATGGTAAAGTCACTCTTATTTACCATAAAATTTGAAATATTTTACATAGTACTCCAAAGAGAAGAATTCTGATAGAATTCAGAGAGTGGATGATATCATGTGTAAGAACACGTGTGGTCAATTCTTCTAGAGATAACTGTACTCAGTTTACGAAAGACCATTCCACTTCAAGAGGTTATCGGGGGGTTTCTGTCAATTTAGAAATTTTAAAACACTCGATATCAAACAAATTTCAATCAGTCATATTTAATGAATGAAACCTGTTTTTAAATTGACATACTGAATGTTAGTATCAAATAAGAAATCAAATAGTTCCAAGATGATTACAAATATGATCTAATGAGGAACCCTAGAAGTATCCTATAGCGTTATGAAAACTATCCGGACACATTTTTGTGACGGATGTTTAAATAACTTACATAAATTAGACTACTATAAATAAATGGAAATTGCTACTGTATTCACATAATTTTTCGAACAAACCAAAGCTTAAAGCCACCAATGATGATCGCCTTTGTAGTTTTGACAGTATGTGTGCAGAGCGTTTTGGGGGGTAACCTGGTAGATGTTTTACAGCACAATGGGGAGACGACTTTAATTTCACTTGTAAAACAAGCGGGTCTGGCCGACGCTCTACTGTCAGGTAATTTGATTGCAATGGCATGGTGGTAAAAAAGAGTTTGTTAAAGGGACTTAGACACGGTTTTAGATCAAAATTTTATTTTGTATTTTTTATGAATAAAATTGTTAACTTGCGCATTTTGAATGATTAATCAAAATTTGAAAGTTAGAAGACAAGTTATGATAGAGATACAAAGGTAAGAGTTCATTGTTATGTAAACAAAGCTCGAGTCTTATATTTGTTTACAATTAATAATGTAATGTATGGAATTACCAATTCTTTGACAAAATGACCCGTGGAAAAAAATGTAAACGGATTCAATGTGTTTACATTATCAACTGAAGAAAGCAACATTTGATTGAACTTATACCAATAAAACACATAAGTACACAATAATAATGCTCGAGCTTTGTTTACAAAACAAAGACTTTCTTGCTTATAACGAAATATTTGACTTTCAAATTTTGACAAAGCATTAAAAATACTCAAACTAATTATTCTAAACATTAAAAATGGAAAACTAAAATTTAAAATGTTGAGCTCAAATCGTGTCTTGGCGATTCATCAAAAGGAATTGCTTTGAATCAGAAGATTTGAACTCAAGTATACATTTATTATACATTTTTACATTTTTTTAATGCATTCATTGATTGTGAATGCACATGTAGTGCTATCCATATCGGAATTTCAATTTTAACTTTACTTATTCTATAAATCATTAAACATGTACTTTAGAATTCAGAAAGAAAAAAAAATCATAATTAAAACACTGATATTTATTTTTCACTTTTGATTGAAAGTCGGTACTAAATCGAGTACTTATTACTATTACAGGAGAGTACACGATATTTGCTCCAACAAATGCTGCTTTCTCCAAACTTCCCCAGTCCGTCCTTGATGGTCTACAGAGAGATACCACCGCTTTGGCAAATATACTGAAGTACCACGTGGTCAAAGGCTCCATTCACAAGGCCGATGCATCCAATGAGCTTCAATTAGAGACTTTGGCTGGAACCAAAATCAGATTTAACATTTATCATCACAATAACGTACGAGTTCTTATTTCATAACCTCTAGCATGTTCGAATGTATTTTTGTATACAGTTAATTGTAATTAAAGCTAGATATAAGGGAATGGGATCCATAAAAAACTATTTGTTGGTAGGTGGTGACAGTGGAAGGATCCAAAATCACACACTTTGATCTGACCGCCTCAAATGGAATGGTGCACGTGATTGACACCGTGATGATGCCTCCTACAGGAAGCATTGTGGATTTGGTGGCTGGCAACAGTCACCTGAGCACCCTTTTGTCTCTGGTGCAATCAGCAGGATTGGCAGGGGCATTACAGGGTTAGTATGCACCTCGTGATTTCTTTTTTAACTTTGACATTTCCTTTTTTATACTTGTTTTAATGCGAAAACACGTTTCTTTAATCAGGAGATGGTCTAACAGTTTTTGCACCAACTAATGCTGCATTCAATAAACTTGGCACTCATGTTTTGGACAATCTAAGAGGAAACCCACATCTTCTTAAGGGTACATATTTTTAAGAAATGTATCTTGGGCGTTTACATATTTAATGTTTAACTAGTTATGTAAGGTCCTGGGTTTTTTTGCAGAAATTCTGGAGTACCACGTCGTTCCTCACACTGAATACTCAGCTGGATTGTACAACCGGGAACACCTCAGAACCCTTGATTCTCACCATGACATCATCAGACTTGGAGTCAGTAGTAAGTATTAAGAATAATGAAAATGTCTGAACTTCGTTGGTTAGTATGCATAAAAAATACAGGTACTTTTTAATTCCTTTTATTTGACCGGTGGTTTTTTTTCCATTTCAGGTACTAATGGTGTTGTTCTTAACCACCAATCACATGTGACACAAGCCGACATCAGCGCCACCAACGGTGTTGTACACATCATAGATCACGTACTTATTCCAGCCCGTTATCATTTTTCTTCGATATTAGGAAGAAAGTGATCATCTGAACAAAGCCATTTTGACATTTTTGACCTCATTTCTCCTTTATTTATCACATTTTGTAATTGTATATTTATTATTGAATATGTATGTTGTTTCCTATTGAATGAAAACTCGAAATCTGCAATAAACATTGACAAAACAGAAAATGTTGCTGATTTATGTGATTAATGTGATTTAAAAGGGCATGGTAAAGATTTCAGTCAAATTTTATGTTTCTTGTTTTATTGTTTACTTTTTTAATGATTAACCGATATTTGAGAGTCAGGCGGAGAGTTTAAAGCAAAGGTCATAATACTTTGTTGTATAAAGAAGGCCCGTGCCTTGTTTTTGTTAATATTAGTTTCATATACCGGCACAGTTTGTTATTTCAGCTCATTTTTCAATCTGCTTATTCGTTGTGAACATTATATAAATATTGCCTATTTGGGAGAGTAACGGTTGAAATTGACACTTCAAGAAAACTATTGTCAACATGGACCTCTAAAGAAATGTGTGTGCTCTTTGTCGTAATCGGGAAAAAGTAAAAAAAAAAACCGTAGACATATAGGCGATAAGCTATGGTCTAACAAAAAGTATGAGAGACGTCAGTCAGCATTTGACCTAGCGGAAGAGTTTATTTGCTGACTAACTTTGTGTAAACTATAAATAATATATCTTTTTCAAGATTTCCCACAAGTGCAAAATAATAGTAACCATAATAAAGATATTTCTCCATTGAAGGTTAATTTTCATGCTTATTTCATACAAATTTGTATTTGTATCTAGTAGTGTTTCAGCCCTTTTTGTGTTTTGGACAAGGTGAGACAGCAATCGGAAACTAAGACTAGAAGTTTATGATAAGCGCATGTTTTATAAAGATATTGTAAAAAGTAATTTGAACTTTATACAAATCTCTTAGTAAAAATATGCATAAATTCTCTCTTTTTTCAAGAGGCATGGTCAAGACGTTGGTCAAATCTTATTTTTATTGTAAATCAAATTTTATTGTTTACAATGCTTTAGATTTTTTTTCTCATGATCAATCAAACTTTGAGTGTCAGTGGAAATCCAGAGCTCACAATTCTTTGTAATATATATGTTAACAAGGCTGTATCTCGTTTATAACTCGACGATTGACATTCAAATTTTGGTTGACAACTAAAATTGTCCCCTGAAACATTGTAAACATGTTGACATCAAAAACTGAAAAAATAAAAATTGACTAAATTGTGACTATGACCCTCAAAAATATATGTAATATATTATTAATTATTATATGAAAAAATGAATCATTGATCGCAGATATTTTTATAAATTTGAAATTTTCTCCTGTTCATCAAAGGAAGATAACTCTTTTAAACTCGTTTAAATGATCAATATCCGATTATTATACATCAAATATCTTTATATCAATCAACGTTTAAATGAAGGCTAGAGAAGCACGGAAACAAGTCATATAGATAGCAGATATGAAGGGATGAACGCGCTGTGGAACGTTCTCAAACAACTCGCTTAACTAGATGGGCCCCATCTAGATATATTTTGAATTCTAAAATATAAACCCTTTTCTCAACATCAAACCACAGGCACCTGACGTTATAAAGTTTTCTCAATAAAAACCCTATATCTAATAATACACATGGTACCCATCCCCGCCATCTTGGATTCATTTCAAACTGTCACATGAGCTGGAAGTTTTGCTTGAAACTCATCGGTAAAATTTTGTTGCGATCCTCTCCGTCTCCCGATCGGTCATTCAACATCTAAGCTTACAACCAATTGAACCAAAACGGTACATTACAACTGTCATTAATAAAAATCACCCCTCGATCTGCATCTACTGCCTAAAATATGCGACAAAAGGCTAAAGGGTGGACGGAAGTTGACATAAATTGCATCATACTTTGGGTAATCCCTTCCAAATATAGCACTGATACGAATATTCAAAAGGCGTCTATTTTGAATTCGATCAACATACAAGTTAAAACTAAGAAGAGGGATACTATAAACAGTCAATTATAACTTTTAATACACAAAGTTTATATAAAAATGTTTATAAATGCATATCTTTTGAAATATTGAAACAAACACACGGTGCAGGGAAATCTCATTTACATATAGGTGACAACTTCCGTTTCCGTTTTCAATTTTGAAATAAATCCAAGATGAAGGGGAATGGATACCTTGTGTATTATTAGATATAGGGTATTTATTTTATTATGAGAAAATATATAACGTCAGGTGCCTGTGCATCAAACGACAAAGGTTTGTCAACAAAGTCGACAACTCTAACAGTGCCGAACGCATTTCATAAAAGGAATAGAAACGAATAATTTGTTTTTAAATCTGGAAAAAAAGTTTTATAGTTTCTTTATTATAAATCATATTCCTTATTTGGAATTGATTTCTAGATTAATTTTTGGTTTTCGAATAAACGACGTCCCACTGTTTATAAATATAAAATATAAAGCTTTGATTTCGGCTCGGGTATAAATCTGAGCAGTTAGTGTCTGCCCAGGCCCGAAGAGTACGGGACGATACCATCCGCGGGCTGATATCAGGGCCGATACCAAAACAGCGAGATATTCTATATTGATCATACAATCATTTGTAGATCTATAATTTGTTAATGACATTGCAAATATATATTCTTTTAGGAATACTAAGAGTAGGTTTTTACTTATCTAGTTTAAATACTTTCAGAAAAATTTGAACAATAGAAGATATTTAATTTTAATTCGAAAGTGATTCTTATTGTCTTAGATAAAACATTACTCGATTGAAAGATCATAGTTACATCAATCAACATTTTTTAGAGTTTGATTTTTTATAAATATTGAATATAAAATGTTAGCTTTTGCTCAAAATAAAACAGAGAAAATGAGATAATAAAACATTTAACTAATATGCATTTCAATTTTAGATTTGAAAGAGCTAGAAACAGAGAATAATTATATGGCAACGACACTAAACTAGACATGAGGCCCATGGGCCACATCGCTCACTTGACCAATAGTTCTTGTATCTTTCTAGTTCGAAATGTTTTCTTATGAATTAAACACCTAAACTATTCATATGGAGAAATGGTGCACATTTGACTAATATGCATAGCGGCCATATTGTTATCACAATGGCGATTTTCAGTACAATAAAATATATAGAAAGGAATGAAAAAATCACTTATTTAAAAAAATAGTATTTCGGAAATATTTTCTCCCCATTCGGTTTTGTTATTTACTACATCCGGGATCGGAAAGTGCTTGTTTTGTTTACATGAGATGTTGAGATGGCGGTTCCTTTTGAATCTGAAAAATCGAAGCGGGGCGTTGTAGGAATATAGTGTGTTTTAGTGATGAAAGACGTCATGAAGGGATTTTGGAATTATTTTTAAAATACTTGCCATTCATAGGTAAAGTTGTTCCTCATATATTTACAAAGTTTATATTGCAAACTAATTGTGTCAGAAATCTTGACTCAAATTAAAAACGTCTTGTCGGTTCCTTTTTACTTTCAAATTAGTATTTCTTAAGATTTTTTCAGTAAGCTATCGGACTTGGAATAGGCATTTAGGCTTTATATTGAATCATTATTGCATAATTCTATAAGAATAATTATTATAAATTGAATGAGATTTTTCAGGTTATAATTCTATTTAGTTCCAAGCTGATTTGTTCAACTGTTTATTTATTTATTTTCTCATTTTAGCCAGTATAGTCCTTTTTTTAGATAATCTAATGGTTGAATAGGGAGGCATTTAAAGTGAATTTGAAGTGTGAATCACTGATTGTGGTGACAAAAACATACACAGATAATCTATGCATTCCCTTAACACGTGTTCTCATTCAAAAAATGAAAGTTTTGACGTAATAACACCAATTTCATACATAAAAGTATGTAGTTTTCATTCGTAAGAGAGATAATATTACAAACATGAATATTAATGAGAACAGTGTCACGTGGATTTTAGCTCATGAATAAAGTGTACGTGATTTCTCCATATGTGCAAAACTCTTACATATTCCAAGATTTAACCTTACATTAAACAAAAAATAAAGAAGAAGCCTACTTTTTTGAAACATCATGTGTCAACTGACCAATCTTATTATCATAGGCATCAATGGATTAACGATAACAAATTTCTAAACTAAACTATAAATAATTATAAAAAATTAAAAAGGTCACTGTGACCTTAATTTAAGGACATGAAGATATATGGGGATGCTTACAGAGTAAAATAACTCAGCGTAACAGTGTATTTCTTTATTTTCACACGTTTCCCCGATATCTTTCTATAAACGTTTTGTAAAAATTAATTGTGAAAATCAGAAATTGTATACAATTTGTATACCTTTAAATCAACTGTCACATTAAACAATTGCTCAACTATCATATTCCAACAAGAAATTGAAACGAAATAGTGAAAACCAAGAGATATTGGAAAATCTTAAATTCGGGCCAATCCCGATTGTAATAAACTGATCCCGAACAAAGTCATAAAATGTTGGAATATATCACAGTTTTGCACGAAGTCCAGGTTGTTTAGCTGTAAAATGGGTTTGTTCATTTACTGATCTTTTAAATTGCATATCAATTACTCAGAAAAAACTGCAGTATTTTTGTAAAATTTCTTTTATAAAATAATTCTGACCGGTTTCACCGGTTTTTCAATCCGGGTCGGTTTAAATTTGATAACGTTAACTGTAATTTTTCTAAAATTTTGCATTTTTCGTTTATTTTAATTTTGTTGTAAAATATCATCGTTTAATAAGTGATAATTTGGAATTTTTCGGATATTATCTAAGAATGTTAATTAAGAATATAAAAGAATAACAATTTAAATTTTCAGAAACATTTTATTTTTACTTTAAAAAATAAAGAATTTACCTGAACATATTGGCATGTTTGTATTCATAACTATCTTACATCAAATGAGACCAAATCTTAAGCTCTAAAACAGTCTATTTGCAGTCAAAACAATTTGTCCCATTTCACTGGAAAAATACAAAAACAACGATATTAAATACATGTAATTGAAAGCTGATATTGGTCTCTGTTTTGTGAAATCGTATTTCAAAAAAAATATTTATCGTCGAGTCGTCAAATAAAATATTGGTGTGTCGAGGAACCTTAACCGTTTGCCAATACATGTAGATGTTGCATTCTCATCAGTATTATAATTATATATATATATATATATATATATATATATATATATATATATATATATATATATATATATATATATATATAAAAGGGAATTATTTATTGAAATTGAAAATTTTGTATTTGCAATGTAGGAGTCCTTGCAAATGGGTTTAAAGCATGCCAGTTATGTGGCCACTCTCTCCATCTGATAGATTGTGTAGGGGAAAAGAAGTTTGGGCTGGCTCACATTTTGATGGTGAAATGTAATTTTTAGAATGTGGGATTGTTAATGATGTTCCCGCCTGGAATTGAACAATGAAAGATCAGTAAAAGATGCTTCCCAGTCTGTATTAGAGGGTAATATTCTATATCCAATTTTAATAAGTTAATATGAAAATTTAATTGTCTTGCTGTGAAAGTAATTTATTTGATAACAAATTTTATATCCAATTTTGATAAGTTAATCTGAAAATATAATTTTCTTGTTGTAAAAGTAATTTATTTGATAAAAATGTAGGTTCAACGATTGGATTGGAGGAGTCGGTGGATTTGGAGGACATCAGCATGCCAAAGTCAGTGTGCCTGCAGAGTAGTCAGTTTATAGTTTTTGATCTGGAAACCACTGGACTAGATATGTGTAATATGGACTTGTCATTTTTTTTTCCCTTGTCAATTTCGCAAAGGTTTCCTTTGATGAATTTGCAGATTTTGCTTAAATTTGAGGCCTTTCTTCACCTGTAGGCAGGACTTCAGATATCCTCCAGATTGCATTTGTTTGTGGAACAGAGAGCTTTAATGTATACATGACACCAACATGCTGTAACATTCGTATTTCTGCATCTGAACCAACAGGTTCGTATACAGAATTTATTTAGAAATACAGAAATATTTTTGTGTTCTCTTTCCTTCTATTGTCCCTTACAAAGTATTTACTTATCATTTCTAAATGTTTTTTTTTAAAACAGGTCTTACTTATATTGGAGGTGTTTTAAAACACAATGGGAAAGCAATAGATTCAACATCAGCATCTGACGGACTTCAAAGGTTCCTCAAGTTCCTGTCACAGTTTCCAGATTCCATTTTGATTGGACATAACATCCAGAATTTTGACTTGCCAGTTCTCATACACCAGCTGTCCAAGCACAACCTTTTAAAAGAGTTTGAAACTGCAGTATCTGGATACCTTGATACTTCGAAGCTTTCAAGAAAAGCCTTCCCTAAAGCTGATGTTGGAAACTACAAGCAGCAGAATCTTGTTCAGAAGCTGATAGGAGAAACCTATGAAGCACACAATGCAATCGCAGATGTTTCTTCTCTTCAGAACCTGTTTAACCTGAAACTGAAATACCACTGAGTTAGCGATGACATATTTCAGTTGTCATATTACAGTTGTAAGGAATCTTTGGATCCACTTGTGAAAGCCAAAGTTATTTATTCTGTTACATTAAAGTAACTTGTTAGCATCTCGTTAACCATGGCAAAACTGCAGGTTATCCACCAGCGAGATCCCCAGAACGGGATTCACAATGTGTTTTGTGAGAACATACCAAACTCTAAGAAACCAAGAGTTTCAATATCAAAAGCTGTAATTAGCAAATTTGTGCAGTATCTTTCAAATTTGTAATTTTCTATCTTAACACAACTCTGAAAACTATGTATAAAAAGCCTATATAAGACCTTCGATTTCGTTACACCTGATTGCACACCTAGTCCCTATGTCTAACGTGCCATATTCATGTGTTGCCCAAATGTTTATGTTCAGCATCGATATTTGAGCCCCCTGTTTTATGCTATTTTTACATGTAACATCAAAACTGTGTTAATTAAAGTGAGTTTTGTAGTTAAAACTACCTGTACTTCTGTCTTCACACGAAGCATGTACACACTGTTTGACTTCATTATGATGTGTAACTTTTACATTAGCAATTTGATAGGTACATTAATATTTTAAATAATCTATGCTGATGATGTGTTTTACACCTATTTTGAGAAGTTTGAGCACGTAAAGACTGTTTTGACATAAATATGCAATTTACTCATGTTTTTCTGTATGATGTTGTATAGGGAACCCAAAGATTTTTGGGTGTGGCTCAAAATTTAATATAATGATAGATAAGTTTATTTTGTTTAATGTGTTCAGTAGATGTCTGTATTTATTTTAACATTAATTTAAAATGTTTGGCTTAGAGGAAATTTTTAAAAAATTGTCTTTAAAGTATTTTTTCGGTTCAGATGTGTTGATTTTTTTGGGGGGTATGTTGTATAAATAGCCAAGAAAGTTCTCTAACTGCATCTCATCCATAAAAAATACACAATATTTGTCATAACAATATATAAGAGCATTATTTTGCAAAGTATGGACAGTGGTTTTTAATTTATTAACTTTTTATGCATGAACATGTAAAGGTATGCTTATAGCAGTGATTGACGTTCAATTGAATATATGGGGTATGCGTTTATGTTGGACTGTTACAGTAAAATTAATCTAATTATATCAAGATTTTTTGTGTTTTTCTTTTTCATGAGATGTTAATTAGTTGATTTAAAGCAATTGTACTTCCATTTCTCAGATAAATTTAAAAGGCAGGAGCTACCTTAACAAAGTAAATACCAATATGAGGTTTTTTTACTCATATAGGAGAGTACACCATATTTGCTCCAACAAACGCTGCTTTCTCGAAACTTCCCCAGTCCGTCCTTGATGGTCTACAGAGAGATACCACCGCTTTGGCAAATATACTAAAGTACCATGTGGTCAAAGGCTCCATTCACAAGGCCGATGCATCCAATGAGCTTCAATTAGAGACTTTAGCTGGGACCAAAATCAGATTTAACATCTATAATCATAATAACGTAAGTGTTCCCATTTCGTGCCTTTGTAAATATTTAGATGTATTTTCTCTCATAAATGCAATGGAAATAGAAGTGAAAAAAATAGAGTACCAAAAACCTCTTTGTTGGTAGGTGGTAACAGTGGAAGGATCCAAAATCACACACTTCGACCTGACCGCCTCAAATGGAATGGTGCATGTGATTGACACCGTGATGATGCCTCCTTCAGGAAGCATCGTGGATTTGGTCGCCGGCAACAGCGACCTGAGCACTCTTCTGTCTCAGGTGCAATCAGCAGGATTGGCCGGGGCACTACAGGGTACGCTATTCACCTGTTGTCTTCCTGTAACATTTCGAATCTCTTTTTGCATATTTATCCTAATGGAGAAAACACTTTTTTCTTATTTAGGAGATGCTCTAACAGTATTTGCACCAACCAATGCTGCGTTTAATAGACTTGGCAGTCATGTTTTGGACAATCTGAAAAGAAACCCACAGCTTCTTAAAGGTATACAATTTTCAAAACAACCCAATTTTAACACCCAAACTAATTCTTGAAATGATTTTCTTATTTTTTGATTTCAAAAGAAATATAAATGCCATTTTTGTAGAAATTCTTGAGTACCACGTCGTTCCTCACACTGAATACTCAGCTGGATTGTACAACCGAGAACACCTCACAACTCTTGATTCTCACCATGACGTCATCAGACTTGGAGTCAGCAGTAAGTATTCAGAACATTTCATTGTCGGAACGTAAATCAATTGATCATTTGGTTCTCGTCATTTAAACATTTTTTATTTCATTACAGGTACTAATGGTGTTGTTATTAATCACCGTGCTCACGTGACAAAAGCTGACATCAGCGCTACCAACGGTGTTGTACACATCATTGATCACGTACTTATTCCAGCCCGTCATATCTTTTCTTCGATATTGGGAAGAAAGTAATCATATGAACAAACCATTACAACATTTTGACATTTTTCAACTCATCCCTTGTTCATAGCATCACACTTTACAAATATTAACGTACATTTTGTTATTTAATATGCTGATTGTTACCCATTTGGGGAAAACACAAATGTTTTGCAATAAATAATGTCAAAACGAAAAACTTGGATATTTTATTCTTAAACGTGTATTGTTGTTTAAAAGTATAATTTACGCTAAGCAGAGTGTTTCCATGGACAATAAAACATACATGTATCCCGAAACTTCTATTGTGTTGTAAAAGAATGGATATATTGAATTTCTTTTAAAGCAAAACCTATTAAGAGTTTTCGATTTATTATTTTTAAAACATGTCATGGTTTATAAATTATCGAACAAGAATGTTGCATTTAGATTGATAAATAGTTATTAGTCATTTTGTTGAAAGTATTAATATGATTATCACTTTTTATTCTTAAGTAGTATATTGTATTTTAAATGGCGTGTTGCGGCCGATCAAATCCCACATGTGAATTCAATAATAACATCAAAATGAAAATTAATAACTATACTTTATGGGGGTTTTTTTCTTGGTTGTGGATTATTTTTTAAAAACTATGATTTTGGCTGAGGAAAATGGTTTATATGGACATTAAAATTTATCTCTGATTTCCAATCATGTTGTAACAGAATGGAGGTACCGAATATGGAATTTCGGTTTAATGCATTATGTATTCTCGATAATCTCTCAGAAAACGATCTGGGTTTATATGTGATTGTCATTGAACAAGAAACTCCAAAGTCGATTGCGATTTTCTTCGACGATGCTTAAGAATAATAATAATGATATAATTGTTCGCTGTCTTAAGGGGGAACAGGACGTTGTAGTGAAAAATTATTTGTCAATGAATTTTGTTGCTTTCTTTAATACATTTACATTGGGATGTCCACTACAACATATATCATTTTCATGACTGCTTTCTTACCTTGCAAAGGAGATATTTTGGTAGGAATTATCCCCCTTTTCTGGCATTATGATTTTTTTTAACAATTTCAATTTTCTGCAATAATTATTTTATTTGAAGGAATTTGTTCGCAAATCATATTCATTAATTTTGAGAATGAAAACAAATTTCAAATTGTTTACAACATTGGCTTTTTTACATAGCAATATTATAATTTTATCAATATATTGCTGAAATCAGCACTTCAAATTTTGAAGTTTTTGATTCTAAATTTGAACAAAATGTGATGGCACATAAAAACTTGTCAATGAATTTTTTAAAAAAAATTCATATATCAACCTTAGCATGTGCTTTATAACTTGTAAAATTTTTATAGCAACTTTCTTGGCATTTAAGAGAGATACTACAATAGGAATCACCCCTACCCCCTATTCTGGAATTGTGACCTTTTGTGACAAAGTCTGTTTGGAACCATAAAAAAAGTATTGCATTATTTAGATTTATCAATTATCATGAACTGATCATTATCAGAATATATATATGATTATATTAACCGCTTATGATTTTGTATATTTACATTTCTAAAATCAAAAATGTTTAATTTCCACCACCTGATGTTTTGACAAAGACTACTTTAGAGCCTTTAGTACGGGAAAAATATCTGTCAAATCCTGTATGACGTCATAATGGATAAATGACATCATAGCATCATATATTTAAATCAATTATGACGTCATAATAAAGTTACCACATCAAAGCATCATTGCAATGATAGTCACGTGATACGTGTCCTGTGTCCTCTTAATTTTGAACTATAATTTAAAAGTTTGAACAAATAGATCTAGAAGCAAAATCAAGTTTGTTCCCTCAAAATATCCTATTAGAAAATAGACACATCTAGTTTTTAAACAACACCAACAGTTGATTATAAAATTCACCATCTCCATAAGCAAAGCCCACTGATACAGGTAAGGATATAGTAAGTGAATATGTTTCTGACGACATTCGCCTAATGGTACGCAATGGACTCGTCCACACAGGAGCAAACATCATCTCATTTATGGGCATTCTTGCTTTTATCCCACATTAATGTAATGCCAGGAATTTTTACATATTTACGTATGATTATTGCTAAATTCTTGTCATTTAAGTCATATCAAAAACTTGCTTTGCAAAGACGTTTTGATCGCTATCGGATAAAACTCACTGATTTTTTACACAAATACGGACAATATATAACATGTACGCAATAATTCGTGTAAGGGTAAAGATATATTAAAGGCAAGAGTTTCGAAATTCGTTATTACGACAATAAGCTATCAAAATATTGTTATAGACTAAGTGTGATATGCTAATTTTTGTTTTGGAGTAACTATGTCTGATCTTGCCATAAGTTTGAGACAACATTTTTCTAAGGCGGCAGGGGATATTTTCGAACGAAGACCCGGTCAAAATTTCGAAATAAAGGGAGAACCTGAGGTTTGGCTGGTTATTTGAGGAGTATAAATTGCTAGAATGTTTATTGCACTCATTTTGTGGATAGAAGAGCTCTTGTTCATTTCATTGATATATGACACTTTAATACTGGTAGCATTTTCATCAGATATGGAATGAAAATGCGAAACTGTGGCCGAAATTTTCACTTTCGGCTTTGTACTTGAAAAGTAGGGTGGGTTCAGAGTGCTTTATGTAAGTTGTACTTGTTTTATTCTGAAATGCTTAAAACTTCTCAAGAGTCGGGACCATGTGTCCCCTGCATGCAAACCAATTTTAAAATGAAAAAAAAATGACAATAACAAACCGTCAACCATCTCAATAATCCATAAAACGAAATACAAGTTCAAAGCGGAACAACACGGACCTCCAAGATAGAGGTAGGATCAGGTGCCATGGAGGAATAAGCATCCTCTGCCGACCGGTCACACCCAATGTCATATTGGTAAAAATGTCATTATCGGGGTAAATGTCGTAATTTGGGAAAAAAATCATGATGGGGAAAAACTGAGAAAAATCCGCGGACAATTCGGTATTCAATCAATAGTCAAGAGCAGAGCAATCACGGACCTCTGGAAAACCTCAGAGGCAGGATCAGGTGCCACTGAAAAATTAGATCACATATATGAGCACTATCCACCTCACATTTCCTCGACCAAAAAAAACTATCCCCTGCCACCTTAATGAAAAACGTAAACTTATCAATTATTAGTTTGAAATCTGAAAAGTTGAAGCTCGTATGTATTCCATACTTTTGAATGGGGAAAATGCGACTTATGTATAGCATGATTAGAATAGATAGTGTTTTATATTTCAATTTTATATTTTCAACTCAAGAGAGAGGTTGGAAGAAATCATTTAATATTCGTGCAAAGGAAATGAATAACATAAATTCATGTCCCTCCATCATAAGTAAATTGATATAGAAGGGCTGTTCGGAAATTATTGATACATTACTCTTTTTTTCTTGGAAAAAAGATTATCCCTTGAAAATTAACCAGAAAGTAACAAGGATTACTTTTATCGATTCTTTTTTGTCCAAGACATCATTGGACCATCCATGGAAAGCTGATAAACTTTCCTACGTCCATTGACCCGGAGCAACCTCAAACTTGTCGCAACGTTATTTTAACGCGTCTAATTCATTCTTTTTTTTTAAACACCTTAAACGAACAGAACACATGAAGGTTTCTTTATTTCTCATCTTCTATTTTCATTTTAGGAAACCGGTCTTCACATATTCTTTCCATTCTTGATTTTTTTGTGAACAAAATTTGAGTTATACCTACCCAAAAGTCAAATTATTATGAACGTCTCTTACAGTCATGCATTCTGTAATTGTTTTAAAACCGTTGACATTAGTTGATGCAAAATAGGTATAGCCCTTTTGTTTTCATTCGAGTTAAAGAATTGCACACAAAAAAAACACCGATCCACTAAAGGTATTGACTTTCTTTTGTATAGTTTTTGTTTAAACAGTTGCTTGGTCTGAAAATGTCTTTCTCTAGATTCTCGCCAATTTAATATATATTCACTGCGCCGCCTTAACGTCAAAATTTAATATGCTTGTATTTTTTATAATAACAAATACAGAGTAAATGCCATTAATTTTTTTTTTCAAGAAATTATATGGTTATCTTTATTTTCTCAAAGTAATGAAACAATAAAATAAAGTGTCAATTGTGAACAAGTACACAAGCACCACAGAGCAAGACTGATATCATGAATTTCATGTAAATGCACGTGTGGTCATTTTCTCTAGAGATAACTGTCTTCACCTTACGGAACACCATTCCACTTCTAGAGGTGCACGGGAGGTCTTGGTCAGCGTTCAAATTTTTAAACAATCCATTTCAAATAAATTCATCATTAACATCATCTAACGAATGAACATTTCTCTGAACAATATTTTTCTTAGTTTAACTGTTGAATTTGGAAATCGGATAAAACTCTTTATCTATTCAATGATTAGTTTCCATATGAAACCCTGTCGGGAACCCAATGATATGTATTCTTTAGAGTAATCAGAATGAACACGGACACATTTCCATGAGGGATGTTAAAAACGGTTACATAAATTGAAATGCTATAAATATATCGAAATTGCTTTTGTCTTCACTAAATTTTCTTACAAACCACAACGTGAAGCCATCAATGATGATCGCTTTTGTAGCTTTGACCGTGTTTGTACATAGTGTGTTTGGAGGAAACCTGGTAGAGGTTTTACAAAACGACGGGGAGACGACTTTAATATCTCTTGTAAAGCAAGCGGGTCTGGCCGACGCTCTCTTATCAGGTAATTTGCATGCTATGGTTACATTATATTTTAAACATATATTGAATTATTTTATCTAAGAGCAAGTTATTTCAACTGGTTATAATCTGTGAGAAATTTCTTCAATTCAATATCAATATTTCCTTAAGCGAACAGGGCTTTTTTCTTAATGCATCTAGTATTTTACTGCATAGTGTCCGTCGAGAAAGAAAGTCTCTGCCAACCACATTATCACTTGTAAATTGCAGTGTATGATTGCCATGAATTGATATTCTTTATCGTAATCGGGATCATTTATTCAATATAAATACTGTCATTCCATTTTTTAAAGAGATTAACAAAGTAAATACCAATATGAGGTTTTTTTTTTACTCATATAGGAGAGTACACCATATTTGCTCCAACAAACGCTGCTTTCTCCAAACTTCCCCAGTCCGTCCTTGATGGTCTACAGAGAGATACCACCGCTTTGGCAAATATACTGAAGTACCATGTGGTCAAAGGCTCCATTCACAAAGCCGATGCATCCAATGAGCTTCAATTAGAGACTTTAGCTGGGACCAAAATCAGATTTAACATCTATAATCATAATAACGTAAGTGTTCCTATTTCGTGCCTTTGTAAATATTTAGATGTATTTTCTCTCATAAATGCAATGGAAATAGAAGTGGAAAAAATATAGTACCAAAAACCTGTTTGTTGGTAGGTGGTAACAGTGGAAGGATCCAAAATCACACACTTCGACCTGACCGCCTCAAATGGAATGGTGCACGTGATTGACACCGTGATGATGCCTCCTTCAGGAAGCATCGTGGATTTGGTCGCCGGCAACAGCGACCTGAGCACTCTTCTGTCTCAGGTGCAATCAGCAGGATTGGCCGGGGCACTACAGGGTACGCTATTCACCTGTTGTCTTCCTGTAACATTTCGAATCTCTTTTTGCATATTAATCTTAATGGAGAAAACACTTTTTTTCTTATTTAGGAGATGCTCTAACAGTATTTGCACCAACCAATGCTGCGTTTAATAGACTTGGCAGTCATGTTTTGGACAATCTGAAAAGAAACCCACAGCTTCTTAAAGGTATACAATTTTCAAAACAACCCAATTTTAACACCCAAACTATACAGATTTTCTTATTTTTTGATTTCAAAAGAAATATAAATGCCATTTTTGTAGAAATTCTTGAGTACCACGTCGTTCCTCACACTGAATACTCAGCTGGATTGTACAACCGAGAACACCTCACAACTCTTGATTCTCACCATGACGTCATCAGACTTGGAGTCAGCAGTAAGTATTCAGAACAATTTATTGTCGGAACGTAAATCAATTGATCATTTGGTTCTCGTCATTTAAACAATTTTTATTTCATTACAGGTACTAATGGTGTTGTTATTAATCACCGTGCTCACGTGACAAAAGCTGACATTAGCGCTACCAACGGTGTTGTACACATCATTGATCACGTACTTATTCCAGCCCGTCATATCTTTTCTTCGATCTTGGGAAGAAAGTAATCATTTGAACAAACCATTACAACATTTTGACATTTTTCAACTCATCCCTTGTTCATAGCATCACACTTTACAAATATTAACGTACATTTTGTTATTTAATATGCTGATTGTTACCCATTGGGGGAAAACACAAATGGTTTGCAATAAATAATGTCAAAACGAAAAACTTGGATATTTAATTCTTAAACGTGTATTGTTGTTTAAAAGTATAATTTACGCTAAGCAGAGTGTTTCCATGGACAATAAAACATACATGTATCCCGGAACTTCTATTGTGTTGTAAAAGAATGGATATATTGAATTTCTTTTAAAGCAAAACGTATTAAGTGTTTTCGATTTATTATTTTTAAAACATGTCATGGTTTATAAATTATCGAACAAGAATTTTTTTTTAATTGTTGCATTAAGATTGATAAATAGTTAGTCATTTTGTTGAAAGTATTTATGATTATCACTTTTTATTCTTAAGTAGTATATTGTATTTTAAATGGCATATTGCGGTCGATCAAATCCCACATGTGAATTCAATAATAACATCAAAATGAAAATTAATAACCATACTTTATGGGGTTTTCTTTTTTGGTTGTGGATTATTTTTTAAAAACTATGATTTTGGCTGAGGAAAATGGTTTATATGGACATTAAAATTTATCTCTGATTTCCAATCATGTTGTAACAGAATGGAGGTACCGAATATGGAATTTCGCTTTAATGCATTATGTATTCTCGATAATCTCTCAGAAAACGATCTGGGTTTATATGTGATTGTCATTTAACAAGAAACTCCAAAGTCGATTGAGATTTTCTTCGACGATGCTTAAGAATAATAAAAATGATATAATTGTTCGCTGTCTTAATTTTGAACTATAATTTAAAAGTTTGAACAAATAGATCTAGAAGCAAAATCAAGTTTGTTCCCTCAAAATATCCTATTAGAAAATAGACACATCTAGTTTTTAAACAACACCAACAGTTGATTATAAAATTCACCATCTCCATAAGCAAAGCCCACTGAAACAAGTAAGGATATAGTAAGTGAATATGTTTCTGACGACATTCGCCTAATGGTACTAAATGGACTCGTCCACACAGGAGCAAACATCATCTCATTTATGGGCATTCTTGCTTTTATCCCACATTAATGTATTGCCAGGAATTTTTACATATTTACGTATGATTATTGCTAAATTCTTGTCATTCAAGTCATATCGAAACCTTGCTTTGCAAAGACGTTTTGATCGCTATCGGATAAAACTCACTGATTTTTTACACAAATACGGACAATATATAACATGTACGCAATAATTCGTGTAAGGGTAAAGATATATTAAAAGCAAGAGTTTCGAAATTCGTTATTACGACAATAAGCTATCAAAATATTGTTATAGACTAAGTGTGATATGTTAATTTTTGTTTTGGAGTAACTATGTCTGATCTTGCCATAAGTTTGAGCCAACATTTTTCTAAGGCGGCAGGGGATATTTTCGAACGAAGACCCGGTCAAAATTTCGAAATAAAGGGAGAACCTGAGGTTTGGCTGGTTATTTGAGGAGTATAAATTGCTAGAATGTTTATTGCACTCATTTTGTGGATAGAAGAGCTCTTGTTCATTTCATTGATATATGACACTTTAATACTGGTAGCATTTTCATCAGATATGGAATGAAAATGCGAAACTGTGGCCGAAATTTTCACTTTCGGCTTTGTACTTGAAAAGTAGGGTGGGTTCAGAGTGCTTTATGTAAGTTTTACTTGTTTTATTCTGAAATGCTTAAAACTCCCAAGAGTCGGGACCATGTGTCCCCTGCATGCAAACCAATTTTAGCAATTTTAAAATGGAAAAAAAAAGGACAATAACAAACCGTCAACCATCTCAATAATCCATAAAACGAAATACAAGTTCAAAGCGGAACAACACGGACCTCCAAGATAGAGGTAGGATCAGGTGCCATGGAAGAATAAGCATCCTCTGCCGACCGGTCACACCCGCCGTGCTCCCAATGTCATATTGGTAAAAATGTCATTATCGGGGTAAATGTCGTAATTTAGGGAAAAAAATCATGATGGGGAAAAACTGAGAAAAATCCGCGGACAATTCGGTATTCAATCAATACTCATGAGCAGAGCAATCACGGACCTCTGGAAAACCTCAGAGGCAGGATCAGGTGCCACTGAAAAATTAGATCACATATATGAGCACTATCCGCCTCACATTTCCTCGACCAAAAAAACTATCCCCTGCCACCTTAATGAAAAACGTAAACTTATTAATTATTAGTTTGAAATCTGAAAAGTTGAAGCTCGTATGTATTCCATACTTTTGAATGGGGAAAATGGGACTTATGTATAGCATGATTAGAATAGATAGTGTTTTATATTTCAATTTTATGTTTTCAACTCAAGAGAGAGGTTGGAAGAAATCATTTAATATTCGTGCAAAGGAAATGAATAACATAAATTCATGTCCCTCCATCATAAGTAAAATGATATTGAAGGGCTGTTCGGAAATTATTGATACATTACTCTTTTTTCCTTGGAAAAAAGATAATCCCTTGAAAATTAACCAGAAAGTAACAAGGATTCACTGGATGAAATATCTGGTTTCAGCACTGCGGAAACCCTTTGGAAACTTTGCGGAAACTTAAGGTTACTTTAAGTTTCCGACAGGTTTCAGCACGGAAACTTCAAGTTTCATTAAGTTTCCGCAGTGCTGAAACTTAGGCTGTCCACGAATCCAAATGGTTTCCGCAACGGAAACTTACTGAAACTTGAAGTTTCTGCATAGTTTCACCCTCCATATACGATTGGGATACATATTGTTTACAAAGGGTTTCCGCAACGGAAACTTGCTGAAACATGAAGTTTCTGCATAGTTTCAACCTCCATATACGATTGGGATACATATTGTTTACAAAGGGTTTCCGCAACTGAAACTTACTGAAACTTTATTATTTTTTTTTTTGCTTTCACAAAAACTCAGCAAGGTTTCTACTATATGTAAAAACAACACAATTTCAAACAGTTCAAAATTTATTTTGTTCACAGAACTGAAATTGTTTCCAATTATAATAAATAAAATACAGCCAAGATACAATAATGGAGAAACATCCATATGGCAATTCCCTTATCAGGGACTTTCATTTAAAAAATGATAAAATTGCACAACACAAAAACTTCCAATAAAAATTTGTACATTTGTACTTGTTTTCTTCTGGATCAAATGCATATCAAACTTCCCTTTAAAAATGCAAAAAGATCTTACTTTTTTAAAAATATGAATGCAATTTACAAAATAACTGCATGTACATAAATAAACAAAAAAAACTTCACTGTTACATGAACATGATACACTTGTCTTAATTTGTTTTGAACTACAATGAATATGTACAACATAAAATATTTTTGAAAAGGCTAAAGTGTCCATCTTTTGTAAAAAACATAAACTACAAGGTAGTAATTGAATATAGAGGTATGACCCAGATTTGATTTGAATATGTATGTCCATAAATTCCAAAATGAGGTCAAAGTGACCTACTTTCGAGTTGGGATAAACCTTTTCTTTGTTAGTTATATAATCTAATGTCTTACATTAGAACAGGATTTGACAGCATTTATTAGATAATCCATAAAGTCCAAAGTGAACTTCTCAGTTCCCCCCATGATGTATCAACTGATCAGATTTGAATGTCATAATCCTATCAGTATTTAAGAGATGACCCAGAGGGAGATATGAAAAGCTTGTGGGCCGATGAAAAGCTAAACAATGGAGCAGTCTGTCAAATCATGTGCAAAAATATGATGTACACATTTAAAATAATTATGCAACACACTTCATTCCTGATGAATATTGTTCTTTAAACACGGTTTACCTTCCTACATTTTACTATTTTACCTACATTGATATTTTTAAATCCAAGTAATATATACTTTGTTTATATATGTCAAGTGTTACTACATGTACATGTACTTGCTTTTTGTAGCATGAATGTATAAAATACAAACTGTCACACAGATCATTCACTTTACAATTCTCATCAATACCAGTATTTTACTTATGTTATAAAAGCTAATTCCAATATTAGTTACATAACACAGATAAAAAAAAATCCACATGGAAACAACTTTCCATGCAAGTACATGTACTTTTGTTATATAAAAATTGTAATATATGGGGTATGTGTTGTCTTTATATATTTTCATATCCGACATAATTGAATAGTGTTTGGTGTATTTGATCATTCTTTGACACATGCATTCATCTCCTAATGCAGTGTTTTTACATGTATTTAGGATTGGTTTCATAATTTTTTCATATATTGCTGCATATGAGAAATAAGTTATCAATAAATGTTTAATCAAAGAAAATGAAAGAAAACAAAATGTACTTAACACTTAGATATATATATATATCTGATTTAGGAATGGATTTATATTATGATTTTTCAGACAACCTGTTGAACGGTTGGTTAGTATAAATAGATATGTCTTTTTAGTTCTCTATTTAAAAAGTTGCTCATCATACTGGCAAAATAAAAATAACATTCGGGGTTGTGTTTGGATTGTGAAAAAATATATGAATCAACTACTAGGTATCAACAACATCATTAACAATGCATGTATATTATCAACCTGGAGGTGGAAGGATAAATGTTACCTGGAGTCTAATATTTTATGCAATATTTGCAAATATAACAAATTATTTAAGAAAATGAAAGTTAATATCAAGGTCTAATCAATCATTTGATAAGTCAAAACCATGTGATCTTCTAAGATTTTAGCTTACAGACAGACATTGTAATTTACTGGTATTTGATCATATAAAAAAGTTCTTTATTTATAGTTTATAAGTTTTTTGAAATGGGAATACTTTACAGCTACAAAGTCTTGTTCTGCAGACTGAGGTTTAGTCAGGTTGTAGAGATGTGTCCATTGAAATCAATGAGGAGTGTCCTTGGCTGTTGTTGATGTAACCTGAGTCGTAGTTTATGGAAATAGGCCTTTTGGGGGGATTTTCGAGCATTCTCCAGGCTTGTGAAGCACTATACTCTGTCCCGAGTTTTTGCTTCCACCACTTTTTGCTTGGTATTTCGATAATCATAAATACCTTTGTGCTCAAACTATGTTCATCCACTAATATGAAAAATGTCCAGATTATCTGTTTTGAAACGCCCCCTCTACCGCTTCAGGTTTCAATACACATCCCAAAATAGAAAGTCTACGGAGATTTAGCATTGCATCAGCCATTATTAAGCCCGGATGATAACGTTGAAAAATTGTGCGAGGTGTCCCGAGAACTTCCGAATGGAGAAAAGATGTAAACATTTCCTATTATAAATCTCCGTAAGAAATTTGTTTTCGTTCCTGTGAACTTTTATGAGTGAAAAATGATAATTTGTCAATGAAGATATCTTGGATATTTTCCCTTTAATCGATTTCAACAGCATTTCTTTAACAGGTATGTGTATTTTTATTAAAAATCATCAAAAAGAGATGGAAGCAATAACTTGGGACAGACTATAGCATAAGATCACATCGACATGGTTACAGCAGACTTGGTAGTTCTGGACAGAGGTAGCATTAAAATTCTTCTTCTTGCAATGAACTTGTTCCTTTCACTGGACTGTACTTTATGTCTGTTAAATGGAAAAAAAAATGACAATTACAAACCGTCAACCATCTCAATAATCCATAAAACGAAATACAAGTTCAAAGCGGAACAACACGGACCTCCAAGATAGAGGTAGGATCAGGTGCCATGGAAGAATAAGCATCATCTGCCGACCGGTCACACCCGCCGTGCTCCCAATGTCATATTGGTAAAAATGTCATTATCGGGGTAAATGTCGTAATTTGGGGAAAAAATCATGATGGGGAAAAACTGAGAAAAATCCGCGGACAATTCGGTATTCAATCAATACTCATGAGCAGAGCAATCACGGACCTCTGGAAAACCTCAGAGGCAGGATCAGGTGCCACTGAAAAATTAGATCACATATATGAGCACTATCCGCCTCACATTTCCTCGACCAAAAAAACTATCCCCTGCCACCTTAATGAAAAACGTAAACTTATTAATTATTAGTTTGAAATCTGAAAAGTTGAAGCTCGTATGTATTCCATACTTTTGAATGGGGAAAATGGGACTTATGTATAGCATGATTAGAATAGATAGTGTTTTATATTTCAATTTTATGTTTTCAACTCAAGAGAGAGGTTGGAAGAAATCATTTAATATTCGTGCAAAGGAAATGAATAACATAAATTCATGTCCCTCCATCATAAGTAAAATGATATTGAAGGGCTGTTCGGAAATTATTGATACATTACTCTTTTTTCCTTGGAAAAAAGATAATCCCTTGAAAATTAACCAGAAAGTAACAAGGATTCACTGGATGAAATATCTGGTTTCAGCACTGCGGAAACCCTTTGGAAACTTTGCGGAAACTTAAGGTTACTTTAAGTTTCCGACAGGTTTCAGCACGGAAACTTCAAGTTTCATTAAGTTTCCGCAGTGCTGAAACTTAGGCTGTCCACGAATCCAAATGGTTTCCGCAACGGAAACTTACTGAAACTTGACGTTTCTGCATAGTTTCACCCTCCATATACGATTGGGATACATATTGTTTACAAAGGGTTTCCGCAACGGAAACTTGCTGAAACATGAAGTTTCTGCATAGTTTCAACCTCCATATACGATTGGGATACATATTGTTTACAAAGGGTTTCCGCAACTGAAACTTACTGAAACTTTATTATTTTTTTTTTTTTGCTTTCACAAAAACTCAGCAAGGTTTCTACTATATGTAAAAACAACACAATTTCAAACAGTTAAAAATTTATTTTGTTCACAGAACTGAAATTGTTTCCAATTATAATAAATAAAATACAGCCAAGATACAATAATGGAGAAACATCCATATGGCAATTCCCTTATCAGGGACTTTCATTTAAAAAATGATAAAATTGCACAACACAAAAACTTCCAATAAAAATTTGTACATTTGTACTTGTTTTCTTCTGGATCAAATGCATATCAAACTTCCCTTTAAAAATGCAAAAAGATCTTACTTTTTTAAAAATATGAATGCAATTTACAAAATAACTGCATGTACATAAATAAACAAAAAAAAACTTCACTGTTACATGAACATGATACACTTGTCTTAATTTGTTTTGAACTACAATGAATATGTACAACATAAAATATTTTTGAAAAGGCTAAAGTGTCCATCTTTTGTAAAAAACATAAACTACAAGGTAGTAATTGAATATAGAGTTATGACCCAGATTTGATTTGAATATGTATGTCCATAAATTCCAAAATGAGGTCAAAGTGACCTACTTTCGAGTTGGGATAAACCTTTTCTTTGTTAGTTATATAATCTAATGTCTTACATTAGAACAGGATTTGACAGCATTTATTAGATAATCCATAAAGTCCAAAGTGAACTTCTCAGTTCCCCCCATGATGTATCAACTGATCAGATTTGAATGTCATAATCCTATCAGTATTTAAGAGATGACCCAGAGGGAGATATGAAAAGCTTGTGGGCCGATGAAAAGCTAAACAATGGAGCAGTCTGTCAAATCATGTGCAAAAATATGATGTACACATTTAAAATAATTATGCAACACACTTCATTCCTGATGAATATTGTTCTTTAAACACGGTTTACCTTCCTACATTTTACTATTTTACCTACATTGATATTTTTAAATCCAAGTAATATATACTTTGTTTATATATGTCAAGTGTTACTACATGTACATGTACTTGCTTTTTGTAGCATGAATGTATAAAATACAAACTGTCACACAGATCATTCACTTTACAATTCTCATCAATACCAGTATTTTACTTATGTTATAAAAGCTAATTCCAATATTAGTTACATAACACAGATAAAAAAAAATCCACATGGAAACAACTTTCCATGCAAGTACATGTACTTTTGTTATATAAAAATTGTAATACATGGGGTATGTGTTGTCTTTATATATTTTCATATCCGACATAATTGAATAGTGTTTGGTGTATTTGATCATTCTTTGACACATGCATTCATCTCCTAATGCAGTGTTTTTACATGTATTTAAGATTGGTTTCATAATTTTTTCATATATTGCTGCATATGAGAAATAAGTTATCAATAAATGTTTAATCAAAGAAAATGAAAGAAAACAAAATGTACTTAACACTTAGATATATATATATATCTGATTTAGGAATGGATTTATATTATGATTTTTCAGACAACCTGTTGAACGGTTGGTTAGTATAAATAGATATGTCTTTTTAGTTCTCTATTTAAAAAGTTGCTCATCATACTGGCAAAATAAAAATAACATTCGGGGTTGTGTTTGGATTGTGAAAAAATATATGAATCAACTACTAGGTATCAACAACATCATTAACAATGCATGTATATTATCAACCTGGAGGTGGAAGGATAAATGTTACCTGGAGTCTAATATTTTATGCAATATTTGCAAATATAACAAATTATTTAAGAAAATGAAAGTTAATATCAAGGTCTTATCAATCATTTGATAAGTCAAAACCATGTGATCTTCTAAGATTTTAGCTTACAGACAGACATTGTAATTTACTGGTATTTGATCATATAAAAAAGTTCTTTATTTATAGTTTATAAGTTTTTTGAAATGGGAATACTTTACAGCTACAAAGTCTTGTTCTGCAGACTGAGGTTTAGTCAGGTTGTAGAGATGTGTCCATTGAAATCAATGAGGAGTGTCCTTGGCTGTTGTTGATGTAACCTGAGTCGTAGTTTATGGAAATAGGCCTTTTGGGGGGATTTTCGAGCATTCTCCAGGCTTGTGAAGCACTATACTCTGTCCCGAGTTTTTGCTTCCACCACTTTTTGCTTGGTATTTCGATAATCATAAATACCTTTGTGCTCAAACTATGTTCATCCACTAATATGAAAAATGTCCAGATTATCTGTTTTGAAACGCCCCCTCTACCGCTTCAGGTTTCAATACACATCCCAAAATAGAAAGTCTACGGAGATTTAGCATTGCATCAGCCATTATTAAGCCCGGATGATAACGTTGAAAAATTGTGCGAGGTGTCCCGAGAACTTCCGAATGGAGAAAAGATGTAAACATTTCCCATTATAAATCTCCGTAAGAAATTTGTTTTCGTTCCTGTGAACTTTTATGAGTGAAAAATGATAATTTGTCAATGAAGATATCTTGGATATTTTCCCTTTAATCGATTTCAACAGCATTTCTTTAACAGGTATGTGTATTTTTATTAAAAATCATCAAAAAGAGATGGAAGCAATAACTTGGGACAGACTATAGCATAAGATCACATCGACATGGTTACAGCAGACTTGGTAGTTCTGGACAGAGGTAGCATTAAAATTCTTCTTCTTGCAATGAACTTGTTCCTTTCACTGGACTGTACTTTATGTCTGTTCTTTTTATCTTAAACAAGAATGATAAAGTTTCATTTACATTTTTAAACAATAAACATTCAGTCTAACATGTAATATAAAAGCATAAAATTTATTCTGAATATAGAAGAAGCTAGTATTTGGTCGAAAATGTTTCATTTAATGTTTGAAAATAGGTTATTTTCATTTTGATTCAATAATTGTTTGTTGAACAATGGAAAAACTAATCAACAATAAGTGTGTTTCACCACCACCCCCCCCCCCCCATCAACCTCCTTTTCCAGAACTTAGACCTGGATTTCCCCCAAATTACTACAGTAAAGTTATAAACATTCAACACATGTATAAGTTAATGGTGAAAATAATCAATTTCAAAGCAATACCTTGCGTTCACATCGTCCAGCTGGTCAAAACATTCACCGAAGATAAGATGCAACTAATCACCGGAAACATTGACTTTGTATGCTGTCAATGCTGAAAAAAGAAAAACGTGAAAGATATTATTTTCTGGATTTAATAAATAATAATTTTTTTTACTTACGTACGTTACATTTAGAGTTTGTAAATTGTGTAATGTGTGAAAAAGATTCATTGTTCGTCTTGTTTACCAACCAAGCATCCATATATTCCAGGGACGTTTATATATACGTATACCCTGGATATTCTAAGAAACTTTATCTTGAGAGACAATTAAGAGCCTTGAAAATGTTATTGGAAGTATCTATATTGTGATTGAAGTACCTTGATATAAGTTCTTCGTTCCTGTATTATCTTCTTGTTGTAGAGGCTATTCATGTTTCTCAATTCTTCATTTTACAACAGCACCTTCTTGTCCATTTCAACCTTTGCTCAGGATTATAAAGTGCGCCAATACTGACCAATCAGAACCCGCTAAATCTTGGAGAAGTGCATCATGGGATAGTTTAAAATAAATAATGTTTAATCAAAATTATCACTTTTTACTGAGTAGAATACTTTTTACATATATTTATTTTTAATAGGAACTGTTGGAGTCAATATTTCCTGGTTAAATACGACAAATTATTGGGGTGGTTTTGTTACGGTTGTAACACGTGATTAACAAAAAAAAATGGCCGACCGTTTGTTTACAAATGTTTTATGTAATTAAACATGCTAAAATAATTCTAATGAGCCATATGTTTCAGATTTTGTCTTTAACTATTATTTATTTACATGTTCTGATGATTTTGCCAAACTTAATATGATAGAGCCATATATAGTTTACTGACATGGTAATCTAGACTTGTCCAATTTTCACCGCAATCCTAAGCACGGTCATTGTCTTATTCAAAATATAGAGGTGTGAAAATATAAAGTTCAACACAGAGCAGGTTCCGCATGAACACACAGAAATCACAAGTATAATTAGATGCCGATCAATTAACGGGGGTCATGACTGTGGGTTGGTTAACAGGGTTCACCCGTACGGTCAATTTACAACTACGATGAATTGAAGGCAATTATTTTACAGTTACACATGTGCACTGCTTGGTCATACGATGAACAGTACGTTAAAAATACTTATAAAATACAAAAGCATTAAACATTAAACAAGCCGGGAAGTAAGACGTACATGTGTGACTGATATATAAACAAATATAAAATTGTCAATAACAGATTATGTTGCAAACCATTAATTACGTCAATGGATTTTGACAAATTTTATTGGAACTTGACCCCTACATATGAATAAAATAAGTATTTTAAATTCATAACTTTACATGTTATAGGTTTAGGAAGTATTAATTGACATAGACAGTAGCTGTTCTGTGCTAAAAGTGTTTGGTATACTTTCTATATCAAATGTATACGAATGTATCATCAAATTAAAAAAATGGGATTGAAATCACCTGCACTACATGACTAGTGCTGGATTTTAAACTGATTTTGTAATATAACGTATAACTTCAGTAAAATTATAATTAATGCTTATTATATCTTATTACAGAAACATGTGCTTGTTTCATAAACATATATCAATGATTGTGTTAACCGTAGTACAGAAAGTAAATACATTAAGTATAGAAATACACGAATCATGATACAGTCACACATACATGTATATACATGTAGTAAAGTCTAAAATGCATGTAAATAAACAATTATTATATTAGGAACAAACTCTAAGTGGTTTTTACTTAATATCATTATCAACTGTAGACTTATAAAATGTTTTTTCTGTGTACATGTATTGGCGTGATATTTAAAAAAAAATGAATTAACTTTAAACTTCAGGTTGTACGATTATTTGGTATGGTTTGTAATAATGTAGCAGTTACAACGACTTTACCTTAAGTTGATAATTAAAGGATTTAAGAAGGAGTCTTACAAAATAGGTATATTAAGTAAATGAGTGTAAGTAAAATACTTCATCATACAATGTATGCGATATACAACAAGCTAGAGATTTATTTTACAAATAATTATAATTTACTAATTAGTTTTACTAACTCAGATACACACATATTGAAAAACAAATCCCTGCCGGGCTACAGTTATAAACTCATGCTTAGTACCGTGTATCTGTTATGTAACAGTCTTTTGTTCACTCCTGACAGAAAAACCCTGCAATCCACACAGAATATACAGGAAAATCACAAAGAGGAGTTCACCTGGACAAAGAATGTATACACATGTATACACGTGCCCGAGTACCTAAGATTAATGATTTCATCGTTAAACAAGATCAGACATCAGTTTTTCTTTTCACATTCAATTAATTACTTAGTAAATTTGTTAATCGCCTTATTTTCCACATTTAAAGATAGTAACATGTATACATATAGTTTCAGTCACGCTGAAACCTACAATAGTACATATAAGCATGTGCGGCTTCATGATCATTAGGCTAGAATTAAACCTGTTGAAAATAATTGATATCACTTTTAAACTCAAATCAATTTTAGTAATAGTTTCAGCAATGCGTAAACCATTTGGAATCTTAACTTAAAGTTTCCGCATGCTGAAACCTAGCGGAAATGTGCTGAAACTGATTGATATGTCCATAATAATTTACACAACTTTTCATACATTTCAATATTGGTTTCCGCATTGCGGAAACCATCAGTAATCTTAGACTTAAGTTTCTGCTGACTGAAACCTAACGGATACTTGCTGAATCGATATAATGGTTTCCGCATTGCGGAAACTATACATGAAACTTCAACTTCAAGTTTCAGCAAGGTTTCCATATAGTTTCAGTTTTGCTGAAACTGGATTTTTCATCCAGTGATTACTTTTATCGATTCTATTTTGTTCAAGACATCATTGGACCATCCATGGAAAGCTGATAAACTTTCCTACGTTCATTGACCGGAGCAACCTCAAACTTGTCGCAACGTTATTTTAACGCGTCTAATTCATTCTTTTTTTTAAACACCTTAAACGAACAGAACACATGAAGATTTCTTTATTTCTCATCTTCTATTTTCATTTTAGGAAACCGGTCTTCACATATTCTTTCCATTCTTGATTTTTTGCGAACAAAATTTGAGTTATACCTACCCACAAGTCAAATTATTATGAACGTCTCTTACAGTCATGCATTCTGTAATTGTTTTAAAACCGTTGACATTAGTTGATGCAAAATAGGTATAGCCCTTTTGTTTTCATTCGAGTTAAAGAATTGCACACAAAAAAACACCGATCCACTAAAGGTATTGACTTTCTTTTGTATAGTTTTTGTTTAAACAGTTGCTTGGTCTGAAAATGTCTTTCTCTAGATTCTCGCCAATTTAATATATATTCACTGCGCCGCCTTGACGTCAAAATTTAATATGCTTGTATTTTTTATAACAACAAATACAGAGTAAATGCCATTAATTTTTTTTTAAAGAAATTATATGGTTATCTTTATTTTCTCAAAATAATGAAACAATAAAATAAAGTGTCAATTGTGAACAAGTACACAAGCACCACAGAGCAAGACTGATATCATGAATTTCATGTAAAGCACGTGTGGTCATTTTCTGTAGAGATAACTTTCTTCACCTTACGGAACACCATTCCACTTCAAGAGGTGCACGGGAGATCTTGGTCAGCGTTCAAATTTTTAAACAATCCATTTCAAATAAATTCATCATTCACATCATCTAACGAATGAACATTTCTCTGAACAATATTTTTCTTAGTTTAACTGTTGAATTTGGAAATCGGATAAAACTCTTTATCTATTCAATGATTAGATTCCATATGAAACCCTGTCGGGAACCCAATGATATGTATTCTTTAGAGTAATCAGAATGAACACGGACACATTTCCATGACGGATGTTAAAAACGGTTACATAAATTGAAATGCTATAAATATATCGAAATTGCTTTTGTCTTCACTAAATTTTCTTACAAACCACAACGTGAAGCCATTAATGATGATCGCTTTTGTAGCTTTGACCGTGTTTGTACAGAGTGTGTTTGGAGGAAACCTGGTAGAGGTTTTACAAAACGACGGGGAGACGACTTTAATATCTCTTGTAAAGCAAGCGGGTCTGGCCGACGCTCTCTTATCAGGTAATTTGCATGCTATGGTTACATTATATTTTAAACATATATTGAATTATTTTATCTACGAGCAAGTTAATTCAACTGGTTATAATCTGTGAGAAATTTCTTCAATTCAATATCAATATTTCCTTAAGCGAACAGGGCTTTTTTCTAAATGCATCTCGTATTTTACTGCATAGCCTCCGTCGAGAAAGAAAGACTCTGCCAACCACGTTATCACTTGTAAATTGCAGTGTATGATTGCCATGAATTTAGATTCTTTATCGTAATCGGGATCATTTATTCAATATAAATACTGTCATTCCATTTCTTAAAGAGATTAACAAAGTAAATACCAATATGAGTTTTTTTTACTCATATAGGAGAGTACACCATATTTGCTCCAACAAACGCTGCTTTCTCCAAACTTCCCCAGTCCGTCCTTGATGGTCTACAGAGAGATACCACCGCTTTGGCAAATATACTGAAGTACCATGTGGTCAAAGGCTCCATTCACAAGGCGGATGCATCCAATGAGCTTCAATTAGAGACTTTAGCTGGGACCAAAATCAGATTTAACATCTATAATCATAATAACGTAAGTGTTCCTATTTCGTGCCTTTGTAAATATTTAGATGTATTTTCTCTCATAAATGCAATGGAAATAGAAGTGGAAAAAATATAGTACCAAAAACCTGTTTGTTGGTAGGTGGTAACAGTGGAAGGATCCAAAATCACACACTTCGACCTGACCGCCTCAAATGGAATGGTGCACGTGATTGACACCGTGATGATGCCTCCTTCAGGAAGCATCGTGGATTTGGTCGCCGGCAACAGCGACCTGAGCACTCTTCTGTCTCAGGTGCAATCAGCAGGATTGGCCGGGGCACTACAGGGTACGCTATTCACCTGTTGTCTTCCTGTAACATTTCGAATCTCTTTTTGTATATTTATCCTAATGGAGAAAACACTTTTTTCTTATTTAGGAGATGCTCTAACAGTATTTGCACCAACCAATGCTGCGTTTAATAGACTTGGCAGTCATGTTTTGGACAATCTGAAAAGAAACCCACAGCTTCTTAAAGGTATACAATTTTCAAAACAATCCAATTTTAACACCCAAACTATACAGATTTTCTTATTTTTTGATTTCAAAAGAAATATAAATGCCATTTTTGTAGAAATTCTTGAGTACCACGTCGTTCCTCACACTGAATACTCAGCTGGATTGTACAACCGAGAACACCTCACAACTCTCGATTCTCACCATGACGTCATCAGACTTGGAGTCAGCAGTAAGTATTCAGAACATTTCATTGTCGGAACGTAAATCTATTGATCATTTGGTTCTCGTCATTTAAACATTTTTTATTTCATTACAGGTACTAATGGTGTTGTCATTAATCACCGTGCTCACGTGACAAAAGCTGACATCAGCGCTACCAACGGTGTTGTACACATCATTGATCACGTACTTATTCCAGCCCGTCATATCTTTTCTTCGATCTTGGGAAGAAAGTAATCATTTGAACAAACCATTACAACAGTTTGACATTTTCCGACTCATCCCTTGTTCATAGCATCACACTTTACAAATATTAACGTACATTTTGTTATTTAATATGCTGATTGTTACCCATTGGGGGAAAACACAAATGTTTTGCAATAAATAATGTCAAAACGAAAAACTTGGATATTTAATTCTTAAACGTGTATTGTTGTTTAAAAGTATAATTTACGCTAAGCAGAGTGTTTCCATGGACAATAAAACATACATGTATCCCGAAACTTCTATTGTGTTGTAAAAGAATGGATATATTGAATTTCTTTTAAAGCAAAACGTATTAAGTGTTTTCGATTTATTATTTTAAAACATGTCATGGTTTATAAATTATCGAACAAGAATGTTGCATTAAGATTGATAAATAGTTATTAGTCATTTTGTTGAAAGTATTTATGATTATCACTTTTTATTCTTAAGTAGTATATTTTATTTTAAATTGCGTATTGCGGCCGATCAAATCCCACATGTGAATTCAATAATAACATCAAAATGAAAATTAATAACTATACTTTATGGGGGTTTTTTTTCTTGGTTGTGGATTATTTTTTAAAAACTATGATTTTGGCTGAGGAAAATGGTTTATATGGACATTAAAATTTATCTCTGATTTCCAATCATGTTGTAACAGAATGGAGGTACCGAATATGGAATTTCGGTTTAATGCATTATGTATTCTCGATAATCTCTCAGAAAACGATCTGGGTTTATATGTGATTGTCATTGAACAAGAAACTCCAAAGTCGATTGAGATTTTCTTCGACGATGCTTAAGAATAATAATAATGATATAATTGTTCGCTGTCTTAATTTTGAACTATAATTAAAAGTTTGAACAAATAGATCTAGAAGCAAAATCAAGTTTGTTCCCTCAAAATATCCTATTAGAAAATAGACACATCTAGTTTTTAAACAACACCAACAGTTGATAATAAAATTCACCATCTCCATAAGCAAAGCCCACTGATACAGGTAAGGATATAGTAAGTGACTATGTTTCTGACGACATTCGCCTAATGGTACGCAATGGACTCGTCCACACAGGAGCAAACATCATCTCATTTATGGGCATTCTTGCTTTTATCCCACATTAATGTAATGCCAGGAATTTTTACATATTTACGTAGGATTATTGCTAAATTCTTGTCATTCAAGTCATATCAAAACCTTGCTTTGCAAAGACGTTTTGATCGCTATCGGATAAAACTCACTGATTCTTTACACAAATACGGACAATATATAACATGTACACAATAATTCGTGTAAGGGTAAAGATATATTAAAAGCAAGAGTTTCGAAATTCGTTATTACGACAATAAGCTATCAAAATATTGTTATAGACTAAGTGTGATATGTTAATTTTTGTTTTGGAGTAACTATGTCTGATCTTGCCATAAGTTTGAGCCAACATTTTTCTAAGGCGGCAGGGGATATTTTCGAACGAAGACCCGGTCAAAATTTCGAAATAAAGGGAGAACCTGAGGTTTGGCTGGTTATTTGAGGAGTATAAATTGCTAGAATGTTTATTGCACTCATTTTGTGGATAGAAGAGCTCTTGTTCATTTCATTGATATACGACACTTTAATACTGGTAGCATTTTCATCAGATATGGAATGAAAATGCGAAACTGTGGCCGAAATTTTCACTTTCGGCTTTGTACTTGAAAAGTAGGGTGGGTTCAGAGTGTTTTATGTAAGTTGTACTTGTTTTATTCTGAAATGCTTAAAACTTCTCAAGAGTCGGGACCATATGTCCCCTGTCCCCTGCATGCAAACCAATTTTAGCAATTTTAAAATGAAAAAAAAATGACAATAACAAACCGTCAACCATCTCAATAATCCATAAAACGAAATACAAGTTCAAAGCGGAGCAACACGGACCTCCAAGATAGAGGTAGGATCAGGTGCCATGGAAGAATAAGCATCCTCTGCCGACCGGTCACACCCGCCGTGCTCCCAATGTCATATTGGTAAAAATGTCATTATCGGGGTAAATGTCGTAATTTGGAAAAAAAAATCATGATGGGGAAAAACTGAGAAAAATCCGCGGACAATTCGGTATTCAATCAATACTCATGAGCAGAGCAATCACGGACCTCTGGAAAACCTCAGAGGCAGGATCAGGTGCCACTGAAAAATTAGATCACATATATGAGCACTATCCGCCTCACATTTCCTCGACCAAAAAAACTATCCCCTGCCACCTTAATGAAAAACGTAAACTTATTGATTATTAGTTTGAATTCTGAAAAGTTGAAGCTCGTATATATTCCATACTTTTGAATGGGGAAAATGGGACTTATGTATAGCATGATTAGAATAGATAGTGTTTTATATTTCAATTTTATATTTTCAACTCAAGAGAGAGGTTGGAAGAAATCATTTAATATTCGTGCAAAGGAAATGAATAACATAAATTCATGTTCCTCCATCATAAGTAAAATGATATTGAAGGGCTGTTCGGAAATTATTGATACATTACTCTTTTTTCCTTGGAAAAAAGATAATCCCTTGAAAATTAACCAGAAAGTAACAAGGATTACTTTTATCGATTCTATTTTGTTCAAGACATCATTGGACCATCCATGGAAAGCTGATAAACTTTCCTACGTCCATTGACCCGGAGCAACCTCAAACTTGTCGCAACGTTATTTTAACGCGTCTAATTCATTCTTTTTTTAAAACACCTTAAACGAACAGAACACATGAAGGTTTCTTTATTTTTCATCTTCTATTTTTATTTTAGGAAACCGGTCTTTACATATTCTTTCCATTCTTGATTTTTTGTGAACAAAATTTGAGTTATACCTACCCAAAAGTCAAATTATTATGAACGTCTCTTACAATCATGCATTCTGTAATTGTTTTAAAACCGTTGACATTAGTTGATGCAAAATAGGTATAGCCCTTTTGTTTTCATTCGAGTTAAAGAATTGCACAAAAAAAAACACCGATCCACTAAAGGTATTGACTTTCTTTTGTATAGTTTTTGTTTAAACAGTTGCTTGGTCTGAAAATGTCTTTCTCTAGATTCTCGCCAATTTAATATATATTCACTGCGCCGCCTTGACGTCAAAATTTAATATGCTTGTATTTTTTATAACAACAAATACAGAGTAAATGCCATTAATTTTTTTTTAAAGAAATTATATGGTAATCTTTATTTTCTCAAAGTAATGAAACAATAAAATAAAGTGTCAATTGTGAACAAGTACACAAGCACCACAGAGCAAGACTGATATCATGAATTTCATGTAAATGCACGTGTGGTCATTTTCTCTAGAGATAACTGTCTTCACCTTACGGAACACCATTCCACTTCTAGAGGTGTACGGCACGGGAGGTCTTGGTCAGCGTTCAAATTTTTAAACAATCCATTTCAAATAAATTCATCATTAACATCATCTAACGAATGAACATTTCTCTGAACAATATTTTTCTTAGTTTAACTGTTGAATTTGGAAATCGGATAAAACTCTTTATCTATTCAATGATTAGATTCCATATGAAACCCTGTCGGGAACCCAATGATATGTATTCTTTAGAGTAATCAGAATGAACACGGACACATTTCCATGACGGATGTTAAAAACGGTTACATAAATTGAAATGCTATAAATATATCGAAATTGCTTTTGTCTTCACTAAATTTTCTTACAAACCACAACGTGAAGCCATCAATGATGATCGCTTTTGTAGCTTTGACCGTGTTTGTACAGAGTGTGTTTGGAGGAAACCTGGTAGAGGTTTTACAAAACGACGGGGAGACGACTTTAATATCTCTTGTAAAGCAAGCGGGTCTGGCCGACGCTCTCTTATCAGGTAATTTGCATGCTATGGTTACATTATATTTTAAACATATATTGAATTATTTTATCTACGAGCAAGTTAATTCAACTGGTTATAATCTGTGAGAAATTTCTTCCATTCAATATCAATATTTCCTTAAGCGAACAGGGCTTTTTCTTAATGCATCTCGTATTTTACTGCATAGTGTCCGTCGAGAAAGAAAGTCTCTGCCAACCACATTATCACTTGTAAATTGCAGTGTATGATTGCCATGAATTTAGATTCTTTATCGTAATCGGGATCATTTATTCAATATAAATACTGTCATTCCATTTTTTAAAGAGATTAACAAAGTAAATACCAATATGAGGGTTTTTTTTTACTCATATAGGAGAGTACACCATATTTGCTCCAACAAACGCTGCTTTCTCCAAACTTCCCCAGTCCGTCCTTGATGGTCTACAGAGAGATACCACCGCTTTGGCAAATATACTGAAATACCATGTGGTCAAAGGCTCCATTCACAAGGCGGATGCATCCAATGAGCTTCAATTAGAGACTTTAGCTGGGACCAAAATCAGATTTAACATCTATAATCATAATAACGTAAGTGTTCCTATTTCGTGCCTTTGTAAATATTTAGATGTATTTTCTCTCATAAATGCAATGGAAATAGAAGTGGAAAAAATATAGTACCAAAAACCTGTTTGTTGGTAGGTGGTAACAGTGGAAGGATCCAAAATCACACACTTCGACCTGACCGCCTCAAATGGAATGGTGCACGTGATTGACACCGTGATGATGCCTCCTTCAGGAAGCATCGTGGATTTGGTCGCCGGCAACAGCGACCTGAGCACTCTTCTGTCTCAGGTGCAATCAGCAGGATTGGCCGGGGCACTACAGGGTACGCTATTCACCTGTTGTCTTCCTGTAACATTTCGAATCTCTTTTTGTGTATTTATCCTAATGGAGAAAACACTTTTTTCTTATTTAGGAGATGCTCTAACAGTATTTGCACCAACCAATGCTGCGTTTAATAGACTTGGCAGTCATGTTTTGGACAATCTGAAAAGAAACCCACAGCTTCTTAAAGGTATACAATTTTCAAAACAACCCAATTTTAACACCCATACTATACAGATTTTCTTATTTTTTGATTTCAAAAGAAATATAAATGCCATTTTTGTAGAAATTCTTGAGTACCACGTCGTTCCTCACACTGAATACTCAGCTGGATTGTACAACCGAGAACACCTCACAACTCTTGATTCTCACCATGACGTCATCAGACTTGGAGTCAGCAGTAAGTATTTAGAACATTTCATTGTCGGAACGTAAATCAATTGATCATTTGGTTCTCGTCATTTAAACATTTTTTATTTCATTACAGGTACTAATGGTGTTGTTATTAATCACCGTGCTCACGTGACAAAAGCTGACATCAGCGCTACCAACGGTGTTGTACACATCATTGATCACGTACTTATTCCAGCCCGTCATATCTTTTCTTCGATATTGGGAAGAAAGTAATCATTTGAACAAACCATTACAACATTTTGACATTTTTCAACTCATCCCTTGTTCATAGCATCACACTTTACAAATATTAACGTACATTTTGTTATTTAATATGCTGATTGTTACCCATTGGGGGAAAACACAAATGTTTTGCAATAAATAATGTCAAAACGAAAAACTTGGATATTTAATTCTTATACGTGTATTGTTGTTTAAAAGTATAATTTACGCTAAGCAGAGTGTTTCCATGGACAATAAAACATACATGTATCCCGAAACTTCTATTGTGTTGTAAAAGAATGGATATATTGAATTTCTTTTAAAGCAAAACGTATTAAGTGTTTTCGATTTATTATTTTTAAAACATGTCATGGTTTATAAATTATCGAACAAGAATGTTGCATTAAGATTGATAAATTGTTATTAGTCATTTTGTTGAAAGTATTTATGATTATCACTTTTTATTCTTAAGTAGTATATTGTATTATAAATGGCGTATTGCGGCCGATCAAATCCCACATGTGAATTCAATAATAACATCAAAATGAAAATTAATAACTATACTTTATGGGGTTTTTTTTCTTGGTTGTGGATTTTTTTTAAAAACTATGATTTTGGCTGAGGAAAATGGTTTATATGGACATTAAAATTTATCTCTGATTTTCCAATCATGTTGTAACAGAATGGAGGTACCGAATATGGAATTTCGGTTTAATGCATTATGTATTCTCGATAATCTCTCAGAAAACGATCTGGGTTTATATGTGATTGTCATTGAACAAGAAACTCCAAAGTCGATTGAGATTTTCTTCGACGATGCTTAGGAATAATAATAATGATATAATTGTTCGCTGTCTTAATTTTGAACTATAATTAAAAGTTTGAACAAATAGATCTAGAAGCAAAATCAAGTTTGTTCCCTCAAAATATCCTATTAGAAAATAGACACATCTAGTTTTTAAACAACACCAACAGTTGATTATAAAATTCACCATCTCCATAAGCAAAGCCCACTGATACAGGTAAGGATATAGTAAGTGAATATTTAATATGCTGATTGTTACCCATTGGGGGAAAACACAAAGGTTTTGCAATAAATAATGTCAAAACGAAAAACTTGGACTTTTTATTCTTAAACGTGTATTTTTGTTTAAAAGTATAATTTACGCTAAGCTAAGTGTTTCCATGCACAATTAAACATATCCCTAAATTTCTACTGTGTTGTAAAAAGATGGATATATTGAATTTCTTACAATGCAAAACGTATTATGTGTTTTCAATTTATTATTTTAAAAAATATCTTGGTTTATAACTTATCGAACAAGAAAGTTGCATTGTGATTGATAAATAGGTATTAAAACAATAAAATAAGACAATAAAACATACCCCTAAACTTCTATTTTGTTGTAAAAGAATGGGATATTGAATTTCTTTCAATGCAAAACGTATTACCGGTATGTGTTTTCGATTTATTATTTAAAAAAAAAATCTTGATTTTAAGTAATCGAACAAGAAAGTTGCATTGAAATTTTATAAATTGTTATTATACATTTTGTTGAAAGCATTTATAATTATCACCTTTTATTACTATAAAAAGGATGTAGTTTTAATGGCGCATTGCGGCCGATCAAATCCCACATTTGAATTATTATTGGTTATGAAATAAACATTAACAAAATAGAAGCCAGTTGTATTTGTCTAGATCCTTTATTGTTGTTGAATGTTATGATTTACCAGAAGCAAAAATAAAACGGTACTAAAGAAAAGATAAAACATATCCCAAAATTTTCATCATGTTGTTAAAGACTGGAGATATACCGACTTTGTTCAATTCAAAACGTTTTATATACGTACAATCATGTATCTTTGTCCAACTTTGTCTTTTAGTTTAAGAAAAAAGACCTTGGTTTATATGTCTTTGAACGAAAAGAAAAAAAAAATGATACTGTTTCCTCTCCAATCAACTGGTTTTAAGGGTTTCAACAAAACAAAGTGACGTTGAATACCTGATATACAGTATTAGAAATGCTGCGATTAAAAAAAAATAAATGCAACTACTGTCGATGTTTTGTTTAGAATTTAGAAAAAAAAACATGTCGTTCTAAAAGGGTTATAATTTATTTTATTTATATACGTAAAAGTATGTAGTTTTAAATATTTAACCTAATTCTTATGAAACACGTGATACAATGTAATTTGTTTAAGTCTATTCTCACACAGAATTCACAACATACAGATATATCCTAAGTGCCGGTTTTTGGTAAAATGGGTAATCTGTTAGATTTCAATATCATTAGCAAATGCCATGCCCGATTATTTCTTGTTTCTATCAAACAGTAATTATTTGATAATTGTTAGTTTGATAAAAAGATATTGGCGCTTCTGATTGGTCGAAAACCTGCATCAATAAAAATTTTTGCCGGATCTACTTTTCTCAACTGTTCTGATTTAACATAATTTATAGAAAGGGAATTTCCAAAACACTGTCGACAAAATGTAAAGTTGTGTCTGTTTAATTGTCAGCAAATACAACTTTATAAATATAAAAACTTAAAAGTTTAATCTTGAAAAATAAACAAAACACAAATTTAATTCACTAAATAGAAAATTAAGCGTCTTCTCGGGATTTCGTCGGCTTGCGATCAACATTTACGGCAAGACTGCATGGCTGTTCCAATTCCAGGAATAATTATATCGGACATATAGGCCTATATACTTCACTATAACACAGCTGTTCAATTTGGTAACGATTATTTTAAATTAACACACGTACATGATCGGTCATAATAAGGAGCGTTAAGCAAAGCTATGAGTAGTGCATCAACTCCTTCGGCGTATTCCAAGCGGCAGATATATCATTGAAGTACCTCACTGGCTATCTAGTTACCACTACATTTACAAAAGTCGCACATACATACTATTATTTGTCGACATATCAACTATTTTCGTCCATGATCGCGTCTCCTTGCATGGTTATGCCCAGTTGCATATTCCAGCGATCTAACTCACATTAAAACCAGTTTTAACGAATGAATAGTATCACAGGCCATCGCATGTATTTTCCGTTCGTTTTCAATTCATCCGGTTCAGATTTTAACTTTCTATTTGCGTTTAATCCATTAAATTCAGTTCCATAGCTCTGCATCAGCCGAAGGCGCATCCATTTTGAATATTGTTGCTGTTATTGTTTTGTATTCATACGCGCCGCTTCATTTACATTATTTGCATTTTTTATCAATGACACTTCACATTTTATGATTTGAAAATGTTTTATTAAATAATAAGAAATGAATTTAATAATTTTTCTATTGATCGACGTATCAAATGAAAAATTGACCGAAAAACTTCATCAGCATTAATGAAGTTTTCAGGTCAATTTTGCAATAGGTACGTCGATCAATAGAAAAATTATTAAATTCATTTCTTAAAGCCAACAATTATTTTAGTGACTATTTTTTTCACTTTAGTTTCTACTTCTAATCCCATTTATAACCATGCTAAAATCATAAGACCTATATCTGTGTGATTCTTGTGTAGGGCCAGGTGTTCGTGGCCATTTTTAAGACTGTATTAATTTCCTTGAGAAGATCTTCGTTTAAGAATAAGGAAAAAATTGAAATCTCAATGCTGGAATATATAGAACTTTCTTTACTGTATAATAGGTTAGGACTTTATCTAAAAGTATAAGCTAAATCTGATGGAAAATTTGATGGCATACAGCCTCCTTAAAACAAATGTGAAAAATACCTCATGACCAGGTAACGGACTGAAATTCCTTCACAAAATAATGCTAATTATATTCTACATGTGTATCTTTCTTTGGATACATTAATACATGAAAGTTAGAAAGGTGTAGTTTCTTATTTGTTTTCATAACAGATGTTTTTTTATTTAAACATTATAGTTTGTTGAATAAATTCAATAGGATTGGACAACAGGCATAGCCTATGTATACCTCTCCTTGTACATGTATAATATATAGGTCAAGTTACATAAATTTTTATAATTATAAAGGATAATATACATACCGGTAATTGTCTAACTAACTAACTAACATATGTTATTTAAAGGTCAACTGAACATTTTTATGACCTACATGTAACAGTAAAGAAGATGTTTTCGTATAGTACGAGGACTCTCAAGTACTAGTATGTAAAATTTCAATTTTTGGATTGGGCATTTATTTATCAGAAAGTTAAGTACTTAAATGTTGACTGGATGTGAAAGAAAAGTGTGCTTTTTAAAAATATGTGGTCTAAATACAGGTTGTCTAATGTTCTATCACAACACTTGGTCAAGTAATTGCTGCATACTTGCTAATAAAATGATTTATTTGATTAACACCTGGTAAAAAGTAGGTGTTCTTGTCGTAGTTGATTATAGTTAGAATGACTGACTAATATTATTGGGTGATGCCGTTTCTTTTAGTATTTTTTTTTTTTATGCAGTATAAGATATTCATCTGCTCGAGTGAAAACCTGAAAATTTTAATCATAGACAAGTTGAAATTATGTAAGATGAACCAAATGTGCTTCAGAACAAGACCAATCAACCCCCAATCAACCCCCCAATCCGCAACAAATGACTTTAAAACATTTTTGTTTAATGATATCCATCCATATTTATGTATCTTATAATGTTTGTTTCAGTATTACTATTTTATTTTTTTTTTTGGACTAAGGGTATAAATTAGATCAGAAATGTGTTATAAAAGCTATATTTTCTTAATAATAACCAGCATTAGAAACAAATATCTCTATGAACCACTGGCTTTTTTTTACAACAATGATTTAGTTGGAATGAAAAGAAGTGGTTTGAGAAAAAATATTGGTTTTTTTTATAAGCCACCTTAATTTTTACACTGTTTTGGTTTTTTCATATGACAGGAAGATCCCCCTGCCGTTGTTGTAGACTAATTTGGATATACGTTATCTTGGGATCTCCAATCTTCTAAATGTGTATTCATCAATGATAATTATTTCTTACTTAGACTTTAGGGAGATCCCGTAGCCTGTCTGAAATTAGGTGCTCAATACGTCTATTATGTTTATCTGGGATCTCCCTAGTAGTAAGGCATGAGAAAACTGAAAGATTTCATTTAATGTCTAAAGAAATTCTCTCTCTCTCTCTCTCTCTTTCTCTCTCTCTCTCTCTCTCTCTCTCTCTCTCATTTAAGCAATACAGTGAAGGAAGCAACATTGCGGGTTATGTTAACGTTTTCTCGCATAATTAATTTTAGTTTCGTGAGGTTGTGAAAAACGACTCTTCACACTAGTATTTTCAGAGATCTACCAATATGGTCCTGGTATATGTACAAAAAATTGACATGTATTTGATACATCGCACCTTGTTCATATTTCAATAAGTACTGTCATTTTCTCCGGATTTAACAAACAAAAATGTCAACAAAAAACCTTACTTTCTTTGATTTCCATTTCAATTATTGTTTTCAATAATATGTATGCTTTTTCATTAAGAAACGTGACGGAGATGTATCTTCCTCTTATAATTTAAGCTTGGTCATCTGAATTGGCAATTTCCATCATATAATGGATTTGCGGAAATTTAGTTTCCCCATTATAACTTTTATTTTTCTCTTTTCCCTATGGTTTTTCGATTTGGCATGAAGTTCTTGTCGTTAAGAATTTAAAGTGAAATATTTCATCTCTAATAGTGTATTGTTCCCTGCAATATGGATGTAGGTTTAAGGTTTGTATATATTCCCTTTACTCAGGAAATTAATTTTGATCAAACACCCCATTCTAAATTAAACATTGTTGAATTATAAATTATATCTTTAATTATTTTGTATTAAGTACATATAATAAAAAATACTTTAATATCCGCTCAGTTACAGATTAGATAAAACCCTTGCATTGTCTTACAAGAAAAAAATTAATATCGTTCGAATTCAATCTTTCTATGTTCTATGCAACGTTTTCTTCTCGTCTTGTTGGTTGTTGATTCTTTATAAGTAGGGTTGTATTCAGTAGGGAATCTGTTATTAGAGAAATCACATGGTATTAGGTATTAGCTTCTGGTTCTCTGAGTTACAATAATATTTTTTCAATAATAAGATTTCCTTTTTTACGTGATACTGAATGATATTGTCAAAGGAGACTGTACAGACATCCAGATGTCGACGATGATTGTCAATGGGTTTGCAATCATGCATTTTCACGCGCGGAGCTAGGGGGTTGTCGAGGGGAGGACCGGAACACCCCCCTCCCCCTCGGGAAAACACAATTATCCCTCGGAACACCCCTAGATCAATTTTCTTTGTTTTTGTTATTATAGGGGGTATTTGTTTGTTCAGCTGTTAATTTTTTTTATTATTTTTTTTTTGCTTACATGTAGTATTTTATTACAAGAATCCGCAAAAAGTATATGACTGTGGACACTAACAATGCTCAAAAATTTATCTTTTCCTTCTTTTTTAATTTGAACCAAATCAATCTCTTCATTCTGCGAAATGAATTGTAAGTAATTAGCGAAAGGCATTGACAAATTTTGAAGTAAGATGTCTTTTATATTTCAGTAATGTAAAGATAATTGTTGTCATTAAATTTTTTTTTTCCTTCTAAATTTAGCCTACGCCGATTTTCCTTCTTTTTTAATCGGAACCAAATCGATCTCATCATTCTGCCTAATGAATTGTAAGTTATTAGTGAAAGGCATTGACATTTTGAAGTGAAGTGTTAAATTCCGTCAAAGCATTGTACGATAATGAACAAATTGTTTTTTGGCCCTCTATTTCTTAAAACATGAAGCGAACAATAGAAAACGACGCATGGGTCGATTCCTTGATAATCCCACGAATCTAGCCCATAGCCAACCTCATCAGGAACATCAAATAACCAACAAGTTGTTTTATCTCCAAATTATACTTCAGTGTGAACAAAGAAAAAGAAAATGCGTGTTTCAAAGTATGTGATGGAATTAAAGCCTACCAGATATAGAGAGTAAAAAAAAAATCAAACCAAAAAAAAAAAATCATTCAAACTTTGTTTTAAATTAGCCAAACCTTTTAGTTTTTGCTCTTCTTTCAAATTAATTTTCCTGTCAAACAGACACTTTTAGATATATCTGAAAAGACATTAATTTGTTTCTAACAGCTCGTACCAGATTAAAACAAGCAATTGTTCAGCTATTGAAGTCTTCGTTTTAATTAAAAAAAATGTTCAACGTCGCGTTACTAATTGTAGAAAAAATCGATATTAATCAGTGCTGTGGTTTTTCTTGAAAACTTTTTATAGATTGACCTTATTCGCCTTGCTTACATACAAGAAAAATGACAGATACATGTACGTTAAGAATGCAGAGAAAGGATTTCTTAGCAAACGCATTACCCAGTATTGAAATAATATTCACTATCTTTCATGCCGTTCATGAAAATGTACGGTATATAATTACCGGTGCATTACCAGCATTAATTCCATTTTATATCAATGGATATGATTAAAATATTTCTAAATATAAAAGATTTAACGCAGTAAGTATCGGACGATTCTTTTGATCCAAAAAACGACAGGAAAGAGAAAGTGTTCTAAAACATGGATAAAGTCGTGGTCTATTTGCCTGGGCTCCTGGAATTGCAATTACATGTAGGTACATGTACCGCGCATGATTTAGAATCGCACTAATGAACGGCTGATACAAAATTCTTTATTTTATTGACGAATTACAATTGTGCATAAAGGTTGTTCAATGGTTGTGGACATCAATAATGTCACTTAATTAATTAATAAAATTACTCGTACCGTAAATAAATCTACTTCTAGTCACAAGTACAATGTGAAATGTCTTGATAATGAACTACGAAGCACTGTGCAAACCCATTAACAGCTCGAGAAATCTCAAAATACCCATTGTCAATGTTTCCGGGCATTAGGTCACCTTGTCATTTTCAGTCATTCTTGCGTTCAATGGGAAATCTAGTCTACTTTAACAGTAGCCATTATCTCTGTTTTACAGTGTTTGAGGTATCACGTCTGACATTAGTCTTAATTTACTTATGGAGGCTGATTGATCAACGCATTTTTTGCATGGTATCCTTCAGATCTACCTTCAAATTTTAAATATGATTTTTTAAGCCATAAACTGTTACGCAAAACCCCAAAATTTAAAGTTTTGAATTTTTATTTGATCAGTGTAATCAGTTGATAAAGTTAAATTAAGCTCTTATTTCCAAAAGGTTTAATTGAGGTCTTATAATGGTCATGCCCACCCCCAGACCCTTCAAGAAGCAGTATATATGAGGTTGTCGAATATTGTTTTAATTTCAGAAAATAACAACTCTTTAACTTTGAATACAGTAATGTAGGTAGCAGATAGTAAAAATCTCAATATGTCTTTACTGAACAAACGTTGATGGTCGTGGCCATTTTATAGTTATAATATCATTACCTCCAGATATAATATTACTTATTAGGTTTGTTACTAACTGACTACAGAAATATATTGGGTTGATCAATCTCATAGACGGTTCGGCTTCGCCTCACCGTCTATGAGATTGATCAACCGAAAATATTTATGTAGTCAGTCAGTAACAAACCTAATAAATGATTTGATTTCCCGAGGAATATCAAGTGACACATTTGTTAATAAAAAAGCGACGATCTACGCAAACCCATGTATACAAGTTGCCTAACATCTCGTTCAATTCAAAATTATCAATCTCACATTTCAAATACTCTTTGAAAAATGTTTACTAATAATGTTTTATTGCTATTCTATTTTAAACGTTTTCTCCCTTTTCTATGCAGAGATTTGAGCAAATCTCGACGTTGCTATTTTGTTCTGCTCAAGATACAACAATGTGACGTCAAAGGGCAACTATCATTTTAAAGAATTTCAAAGGGCAACTACTCCAAATATTTTAAGAACTAACGGCATGCGGCTTCTATATTAAATTACATGTATATGAAATGTCGAAATAAGGAGGCGAAGCGTCGGCCAATGACGGTCATATTGCTGAATATTAATTCTCAGCGAACAAGCATAGAGATATATGAGGCAGCAACGTGCAATGTTTAAACCAATGAAAGTGTGACATTTCAGTCCGAGGTATATACATGCAACATAAATTGAGAGGAAATTCGGATGTTGTAAACAATAATTTTCTGTAACTATTAGACCGGTGCATCCTTTAACCCCAATGAACCCCAATGATACCCCCAATAACTTTGGAATACCCCCAGTGATACTAAATATGTGCATAACTAGATGATATTCCGCGAAAGCGTGTGAATAAACACCGTTTACACATTAATATGATTTTTTTAATCATTTTTGACCAATATTTTAATATTTTTCTCAATTGCTTTCTTAATCTAGTCTTTAAAATTGAAATAAAACAAAGGTAGCCTAATCACAGATTATACAAAAGCTCACCAAGATGAGGCATCACCTTTTTAATGTCACACCTTAATGAGACAACCTTTATCATATTATATGAAAATCATAATAAATGCGGATCTTGGATATTGGGTACTATAGTGGTTTGACACAATAACGTATATCATATAATACCATATTGTATGATAATCGTATTATATATGTTTTCATACGGTATTGTATAATACAATCTTTATTAATTTACGACTATAGAATTCGATATTCCATCCTATGATACTATACAATAGTGTGCCATAAAATATATCATATGATACAATATGATATTGTTATATTTCATAAATATCTGAAGCTACCTCTATTTACACATCCATAGTTATTTTAACTGTTTAAGAAGTCTGACTAGGTGTGAGCAGAATTTACTTCATTTTATAACCAGCTCCAAGAGCCTAACACAATACGAGTTGTTCCAAACCTGCCTAAGCATCTAGATAATCAAGATCACTCTCTGTATCTGAAGCTACCTCTGCGATTTATTTATAGAGTTATATCAACCATGCAAGTTTGAAATTATCGATATAAACATGTGACCTGTTCCAAAAAATCATGCCTCCTCCAGTATCTTAAACTAAAGGCTTAGATTCAGCATCTGGTACATGTAAGTTGATGTTATGCAGGGTACTAGTATGTTTAAGGCTAACTGTTCATTAAGTACATGTACATTATTGTATAAATTTGATTTATTCCTGTATCATTTGGAAAATTAATAAATTCATTGGTGAATGACACATTAGCACAGGGCACATTTCAAGTTTATAACGGTTCGTTGAGGGTATCAGCGAGTTTGGTTGGAATATCATTGTGGTTCACTGGGTAATCATTGTGTATAACAGGTCTTATAGAATAACGTTGTAGCGTAGTTGAGATTTGATTCATTTATGTAACATGTTGGTACATAAAATTCATTAAGTCTATCAATTATGCACATGTTTAGTATCATTGGGGTATCATTGGGGTTCATTGGGGGTAAAAAGACGCACCCTTATTAGACAATAAAAAATCATTTTTCATTGCTGCGTTAATCATCATGAGAATATTTTCCACTGCTATGCAGAGACATCACCTGCAAAAATAATCTTTAATTTGGAGGCGGCTTTTTTTAAAAAACGCATTGCATTTCCAAATGTATTCTTCATTATTCTTTTTTTTAGATGGTTCTTTCATTTTGTATTACTTGAAGCGCTTGGCGAGGATACAGTTGCTGAGCGTTACAACCATGTAATCGATCACGACGGAGAACCAGCATGCTATTCTCTTCATTTCACATGATATATTAACGAGACTAATGATTGATAGTGGATGAATATAATTGTTTTATCAGCGTGCAAGGATATAATAATTGAACAGTAATTGTTTTATTTTTATTTATTTTTTTGATTGTTTTAATCATATTCGCAAACAATATAATACATACGATAACAACAATTTTAAGAAAGTGATTAACACAAGACAAACAACTTCACTTTGATAAAAGAATTTTAAAAATATTACAAATTTTATCTTTATTAAAGTTCAACATCTAAATAGTAAAGGAGAAAGTTTAAGTTGGTAAAATAACTAGTAATCCTTACACATTATTTTAGTTGTTAGCAAAAGAGTAATATATTTCTGACAAAATTTTGGGATAGCTGGATAAAATCGTGTGAAATAGTATAATATAATAATGTTATGAAAATGAAAACTCTTTTCGAAGAGTAACCATGAAATAAAATGTAAGTATTAGTGAACAGAAGGATGCTGCACGTTAAGCCGGAGTTTCGCCCGTGACCTCTTTGCTAGGATTCAGGGGTGAGACGTCTGTGTGTTTTCTGATAAACATGTACACACCAAGATTGACCACTCCTCCAAGATTGTTAAAAATCGTGACCAACTGAAACAGAATTTGTGGAACGTCGTCTACCAGCGCCCAGACGCCGTATATCGCAAAAGCCCACCACTGTACGAAAAACGCCGCAACAAAAAACGTCATGTTGCGCGCTGCATTGTGGGCCATTCGCATGGTGAGTGATTTTTGACCAATCGTCTTCTTGATTCTGCGCGTGTCGGATCTGATGCGTGTCCAGGTGAGAAGGTACAGGACGGAATTGATGGCCAGGATGAGGGTGAGGGGTACCGTGGTGAAGCAGATGTTGGCAATCACTCCCTTAACACCGTCAAAGTAGCAACTGAAAATGTACACGTCTCATTGTTAACTTCATTATATGCCATGATGAAATATCAGATATAATTATACGTATGCATGCACGTTTTTAATTAAAACATGTTCAGTTACTTGTCTATAATTAGTTTATTGTATTATGTAATGACATTCAAGAGACAAAGACTATAAACAGTCATAAACAAATTGTTCGACTTTTCTTTTTCTTATTTTCTTTCTTTTTTTTTTTAGAGGGGGGGGGTCTTTAGAAACGTAATGATGATTCCAATCGTTATCTGTAATTTCATACAAAAGGTGAAATTGAAAAAAAATTGTATGTGATCAATATTTTTAAAGATCATTATATTAATTAATTTTACATTAAAATTTTATCAAATATGTGTCCCCAATAAAAAAAATCTTAACGTTCAGTATACTTTATGAATGTATAAGTTTTCCTCAAAAATTATTTAATACAAAAAAAAAAACTGTTGAAAATTTCATTAGAATTAAACTTCAGAAATACAAATGAATAAATGGTTAATCTAACAGAGAATAATGTTTTATTAAAAAATCAATTTTTTTTTTTTAAAGATGGAGATGTATTAATGTAGAATATAACTTACAATGCTCCCGCTGGGCCCAGTTGACCCGAAAAGGCTGCAGACGTGACCCCAATAAAAGGAACTCCAAAAATCCAGATCAGAATTTTCCAATCGTATTTTCCAAAATTGATATTCTTGTTGAAGTAAATCAACAAAAAAGCGTTGATCGCTACAACGTTGACCATAAGATTCTGAGCGGTAATAAACTCGACCAACATAAAAGCGTAAAGCTCGCAAAGTTCCTTCGGATGAACGTGGTTTCGAGATATCACGATATGGAGATGATCAAAACTGTGCGCAATGTTGAACATGCCATCACAGATGGCCATATACACCACAAAACGCTCACTTTTTGACCATGTAAAAAAGGTTTGTTTTCTCCGCTTCTTAAAAGAGAGGACCAAAACGAAGGTCGCGCATATCAAGCTCAGAAAAATGCACACAAGAGCAGGTACGTGAATGATCAAAAACTGACCATTATCCACTCCATAGACTGGTAAATCGTAGCCACTGATCTTAACATTTTCACTTTCGTTCATTTTCCCCTTGTATTTATTTCTTCCGATCCGTGCCCATTCAGTGTTCTAGCTGAATGTTAACACGTTCGCTGCCTGCCATTAATAGCTACCTGTAAATACCAGTTCCGTTACCTTACAGCTCACGGAAGGTTCCATTCTGCATGACTCGAACTCTGTATTATTATACTCCGAAAAATATGCAATATTTGATTTGGTTGGCGGTGTGCGATCTCACCTTATATTTCGTTAACTAAATAAATATATTGAAATTAATAAATTGATATTATTCCGAGCATGATCGGTTTACAAGAAAATCGAGTTCATAGTTATTATATTTTAATAAACTTTTTAAAAAAACACTCTTTGGATAAAAAAATTAAATTTTACATTATTATTTTTATATTTCTACAAGGTATTAAAAGTTTGCTTAGGCAATCGGTTTTTGGAACGCAGTTCGCAGTTCGCTATTCGCAATTCAAAAGTGAACTGCGTTTTATAGAACGCAGTTCGCAATTAAAAATTTGGGGTCTAAAATTTTCAGGGTCATCTACTTGTGGTATACCACTACCACTGTGAAAATATGGTGAAGTGGTCATCTCTAGTTTTTTTAGATTTCGGGCTTATTCACAATTCAAAAGTGAACTTCATTCTTCATCCATGGGTCGTTATCTCTGATACGCCCTAGCTACATGTATGATATAACACTTTATTATACTTTCATGTTAAATACTGAAATCTGATTGGTTTAGACGCAGTTGACAATCCGTTCTCATACCCTCAGCGTTAGCAACACACTTGGCAACGGGCCGATAGAACGAATTGTTACATGCGCGTAAATTATGCGCGTACGGTTCGTCGTAGAACTCAAGTATGCAGTAATATTTGCTATAAAATTAAGACATTCAGTATAATAAAATAAATAGTGCCTGTTTGGGAGGGTACCAGTTGAAATTGACACCCCTCGAAAACCATTGTCAACCTCCGCTTCGCATCGGTTGACAATGGTTTCTCGTGGTGTCAATTTCAACAGGTACCCTCCCAAACAGGCACTATTTATATAGTATTAAATACTCCATGTATTGTCTGATTTGTTTGGCTTAATAATATTACATTGTTCCTACAGTTATGTCATCAATATATCGTTTTCCTAAAACTCTGTGTTTTCTAGTCTGATGAAACGCGTGTTAACTAGGAGAAAATAACTGATAAGTGAAGACATTAGGCGGGTAAACGACCCGGGGAACTCCAGGTGTCAACCGCCTGTTATGATTCCATCTAAACTTGGCGATTCGCTCTAGAACTCAGTTCGCAATTCAACATTTATGAATTATATTTGGGGTCTGAAATTTTCAGGGCTATCTACTAGTATACCACTACCAGCGTGAAAATATGGTAATGTGGTTATCTAGTGTTTATCTAGTTTTTAAGATTCGGGCCCCGCTCATTAAACGCAGTTCGCAATTCAAAATTTATAATTCATATTTGGGGCCTGAAAATTTCAGGGTCATCTACTAGTGGTATACCACTACCACTGAGAAGATATGGTAAAGTGGTCTTCTGTAGTTTTTGAGATGCGGGCTCCCACATATAGAACACTATTTATTATACAAATGTAATGGGATTTTAAACATCGGGCTCGGAAACATCGAGGGCCCCTACCCTAGGCGCTAAAATTTTCAGGGTCATCTACTAATGGTATACAACTAGAAGATGACTCTGAACATTTCAGCGCCCAGGGTAGGGACCCTCGATGTTTCCTAGCCCGATGTTTAAAATCCCATTATACAGGTTGGGACCAATCACCCAAATGGGATATAATAGCCTGTTTGGGATATAATAGCCCAAATGGGATATAAATTTATAGTGCAAAAAATAAAAAAATGTCATTTTGAAATTTTTGATATAAATCCGCATTAATGTGTATCAAATGCAACAACTTTTGGTTAAGAAGTTTTTCTATATGTCTATAGTTTGTAAGATTGATCCCCAAGAAGTTTTGGATATACTGAGAGATCAATCTCCGTAATAGTACGGTTACAGAAAAAGTTGTTTACCAAAAGTTGTTACATTTCGTCTATTCTAATGCGGATTTATATCAAAAGTTTCAAAATCCAAAATTTTTATTTTTTGCACTTTAAATTTATATCCCATTTGGGCTATTATATCCCAAACGGGCTATTATATCCCATTTGGGTGATTGGTCCCAACCTGTTATAATGAAAAGTGTTATATAAGTAGGAGCCTGAATCTCAAAAACTAGAGATTACCACTTTACCATATTTTCACAGTGGTAGTGGTATACCACTAGTAGATGACCCTGAAAATATCAGGCCCCAAATATGAATTATAAATTTTGAATTGCGAACTGCGTTCTTGAATGCAGTTCAATTTTGAATTGCGATTAAGCCCGAATCTCAAATACTTGAGATGACCACCTGCCCCATATTTTCACAGTGGTACTGGTATACCACTAGAAGATGGCCCTGAAAATTTCTGGCCCCAAATATAAATGATAAATTTGGAATTGCGAACTGCGTTCTAGAATGCAGTTCACTTTTGAATGTCCTAATCTCAAAAACTAGAATACAACTTCACCATATTTTCACAGTAGTAGTGGTATTATACCACTTTTGAATTGCGAATAGCGAACTGCGTTTCAAAAACCGATTGCCATGATATTAACATGTTATTTAGTTCGCTTCCGCAACTAAAAATATAGTGCTAGAAACTTTGTAGAGAAAAAATCTTTTTTTTATTTATGAGTAGATAAAATTTAATGATTATTTTTCAAAAGTACATATCAAACTGGTTATGTAAGATTGAACGTTTCATTTAATCTTACAAAAATAAATAAACTCAAAACACGTGAAGACGTTTATATTTGTGCACATGGCGCAAGAATTATCAAAGTGTATTCAAAGAAAAAAAAAGTCGCAGATTTCCAATGCAAACATAAGGGGAAATATTTACATTTTCAAATGTCTTTGTCTGTGATAACATTACGAATCAATTTTGAACCCCAAAACCCAATAACTTCCTAAAACATGAGTGACACAAAATGGGCGTGTCATTTAGCATAACCGAAAAACGGTATTGGCTGCGTTGCGAAGTAATACATAGCATGTGCTACATGTAAAAAAAATAGTGATTTTAAAATGTTACTTTAACTGTAGATATTGAAAATAATATAAATATAAGTAATAAAAAATCATTCTTTGAATATTATGAGGTGATAATTTCGGTCGGAACGTGGTCAAATCTATCATAAAGCCCTTTGGGCTTTACTGGATTTGACCATGCCTCGACCAAAATCATCACTTAATTATACTAAAAGAATGATTTCTTATTCCTTAAATATACACTGAATGTAAATATATCAATATCATTAATCGAAGAAAATTATTCTGATATGTATACATGCATCGCGGTTTTTTTTTTAATCGCTTTGTTCATTTCTAATAAATATTAGTTTATAGTTGTAAAGTGTCTCATGAAACTATGTCAGAGTGTTTTGTCATTCTATAGAAAAGTGGACAATTTAATCCAGCCGTCTCGTTTAAATCTGCATCCACTTAAAGCGTCTGAACAACCCAAATTATGCAGTTGTCATAAAAGTGAGTGAAAATGTGAATTTTCTTGATTTTTAATGGTAAATATAGAGATTTGACGGTATTGCATTGATTACTACCATTATACCAGCATAAACATAAAAAAGAAAACATTTTTTTAAAATAAATAACCTGGACATCTGTGCCACGTTGTTTTCAAATGGTTTATGAAATTGCCACAAAAATATATATATACATTGGAATAATTAACATAAATTAACATACGTGAACGTGCATGGTTCAACTGCATAGAGCAAACCCTCCAGACAACGCGGATCCCGTATATAACTGCGCTCACCCCCCCCCCCCCATCCCCCCTTAATCCTTTCCGCGTTACACCATCGCGGTTAATTCATCGCGGTCCTCGCTGCAGCCATGTCACGGCGGTGTGAACTACCGTTAAACAAGGTGCATGATCGGAGATTTTTACTTAAATTGTACGATATTAGCCAATAGGACAAACACCTACCAATGAGAGTCAATCTTCACTGGCCATGTCAGATGTATTTTACGTATTTTTACTGTATTAGTTACATGTAAAGAACTACCGGCTTTCAGAGAAACTGTGTTTAGACCGAAAATGTCACGTGTTTGTCAGTATTATACATGTACATGTACATGACGGCGCGTTTAGTACCATAACAAAAAAAATTAAACTTCGTATGAAATAGAAAAAAATATGTCTGTTTTTAATGATATTTCATATTTTGATAGTATAGCTACTATCAATTTCATTAAGAAGTTGGAACCGAAAAAAGAAATCTGTAAAAATATTACATTTGGCTGCGTATTATGTTTAGCGTTTTTGTCGGAAAGCGGCTTCCACTAAATCAAGAACATCGCCAAATGTCAAACATACGTGTATATATGTATATTGATAAATTCACAAATGCGCTTAATTTTATCCATGCTAACCTGGTTCAAACCCTCCAGACAACGCGGATCTCGTATATAACCGCGCCCCCCATAATCCTTTCCGCGTTACACCATCGCGGATAATTCATCGTGGTCCTCGCTGCAGCCATGAAAAAGTTCATTTTCCGCCAAATGTCGTACACTCTAAATATAATACGTTTACAGTTCCCTGCAAAAGTCAATTGCAAATCACAATTTCAATTAATTAGGCTTATCATTAAAAACAAGATTCAATTTTTGTTATTAATCATTGTTACATTTAAAAATACACTTTTAAGGTTAATCTTTATTTTTTTTTTAAAGTGTGTTCTAAATATGGATAGGCCTGAGCACGCATGCAATTCTGCAAAACAGTTATATGGAGACAATTATAAGATTATATCGAAATACAAATTCCATATATATACAACAAAAAAGACACTCACAGTTTAAATCCTGTCATAAGAAGGCCGATTTGTGGGGGTTTTTTGCGGAAAAACTACAGTAGCAAAACTCTTGTCATTTTAACCAACTCTAGTTTATTTGCGAGGTTTCAAGAAAATCGACCATCTGGTTCTTTTTAGGGACCATCTCAAAATAGAGGTACGTTTACTATAGGAATATAAAGGAAACTGTCATTTTCCGCACATCAAAGCAGATTAAAAAAATTCTACAAAGCTTTTTTTCTCCAATTGTTATATACGATTAGTAATATCATTTCCTACCTAATATGTAAAAATACTAAATTCTACCGTTTGGTTTTTAGTGGGGGCCATATCAAAATATTAAAATGCACCAACTTTTGCTATATACATGTACTTGGATCATTACGAATGCAGATTGGTATAATGGATTCATTCCAAAAATAAGGAAAATGTACTCGAGGATAGTATCATTCTGTATAAAAAATTTCAACGGCGTACAATTTTTACTTTTTCTTTTATGTTATTTGTTATAACGTACTCCTACAAAGCTTCATTTTATCATAACATCATGATAAAATGCAATGGCAACGCTTCCCTACTACACAACGGAAAACTCGTTTAAAAAATAAAAATTTTCTTTAAAAATCTAAATATTTTTATATGTATTTTATTTATTGTGTTCAATTTTATAAATGTTATCGAAAAAGTTTCATAAGAAGTATAAATCAACTGTATTATACTAGAATGCGCAAAAACATGCGCAATAAAAACTAAAGTCGGCCTCCATAAATGCATCTTTTTAAACATGTGATCAAGTTCTTCTGTTCACTTACTGCTATTTTTGTCTTTAACATCAAGGTACCACATAGCCCCAAATACGAGCGATTGTAAACTTTACGATGTGAAATCTCAAATGAGACCATGATATCGGGCAAGGAATGATAAATTATTCTTTTATAATACATGTGGAACAAATAAGAGCAAACTCTGGACAAATTAAAATCTTGATTATACGTGTATTAATTTGTTTGTATTAGATAGGAAATTAAAGAGAGGTTGAATTATATTAAAATTTTTAAAAAGTGTGTCACTAAACGTGACTATAGATGACTCTAAAAGCAAGTTCCTTTGTACACTGACCTCTACGTAAGTCGGAGGGGTGTTTGTTTTCTCTCTCTCTCTCTCTCTCTCTCTCTCTCTCTCTCTCTCTCTCTCTATATATATATATATATATATATATATATATATATATATATATATATATATATATATTATTTTCGATTTTTTTTTATTTGTTTGTTTTGGTTTTTTCAATTCGACTCGTTAAAAGAGATTCAAAAATAAGTACAGAGCCTTCTTTTACCTGACCAATTTTTGTGTTTGACCAGCTAGCATGGTTCCCGAGGCCTTGCACTTCGGAAGGCCTCGGGAACCAGGCTATTTAACCAGCTTGTACGAATAACAGATTTTCGCTTCCCACGGCTCGTGTAAATTGTGCTCCCCTATCAGTATGCCTACAAAATATGTAAGAGATTTTCCAAAATACGTCTCTCGTTATTTTGACGGACGTGTGGTTTTTGGAATGAAAAATTATAGTTACGCAAATGTCCACACTTTTTATAAAGAAAAACCGAAGATTTTATTGAATTAATTTCGTGAACTAGCTTATCTGGTAGGAAAGTGTTATGATGCGTAGATATAGATCTGCGTAGAAGTTCTTAGGATTTTGGACAAAGGATTGGTCTGTATCCATTATGTCAAAAACAAAATTAATCAATCACAGATTTGCATCTATCGTCATTTTTGTTTCCAATCCATTCCCTGGAAAAAAAAAATTTCTCAGGTGTTAGAGGATATCTTCTTAAATCAACACTCGTTATTCAATGCCTCACCTGAAAATCTATCATTAAAATAAACCCAAACAATTCATCCCTAATGTGATGACACGGGAAATTATTTCTATAGAAGTGTATAGTCTTAAACAATGAACGCCATTTTTAGCTCACATTTAGCTAAAAGTTCAAATAAGCTTAAGCCTTTTCATCACATTTTGTCCGAGGTCCGTATGTCTGTCCGTCTATAGATAGATTTGTATCCCCTTACTTTCTTTAAAGATCACCAGGCTTAATTCAATCAAACTTGCCACATTTAAGCACGCTGGATTGAAGGGTTTTCAGAATTTAACTATTAAATGATCAGTCAAAACCCTTTTGGAAAGGGAGGAAGATTCGAAATTTTTCAAAAATCTTAGAATTTTAAAGAGCTGTCATGTTGTACACATTGAAAATGCTATATATACTAGCGGAAAAAAGAAACTGTGCATTATAAAATTTAGTATAATTTTTCTATATCTATTGTTTGTATTTATAAAATTTAAACAATCGATAATGGTATTGTTTTTGACAATATCGGATGGTAACCGTCCGGGTGCACTGACTTTTTCATGGTTAGTGAGCACCTGCTGTTTATTGAAGAATTTGTACGCACGAGTTTTACGGGCCAATACTGTTTGGAATAAGAACTGTAAAGGATTTGTTTAAACTTTTTTTGTTAAGGAAATCACTTTAGTTTCAACAAAATTTACCCCTATGTCATGCCACGACTCAACGAAAACCAAAGTAATCGTGCTGTTGGGATGCTGCAAGCTGGAATGGCACAAAATACTGTAGCAAGACACTTTGGAGTTCATCGGAACACCATCCAGTCATTATGGAGACGTTTTCAACAACCTGGCAACACCCAGGATCGACCGCGCTCTGGGCGACCTCGTGTGACGTCACGTCAACAGGACAACCACATTAGACTTGTGCATCTGAGAAATCGTTTCCAGTCAGCAAGTTTGACTGCCCGTAGCATTCCAGGGCTTCGACCAATTAGTCCAAGAACTGTGCGTAATTGTCTGCGCGAGCAAAACATCAGACCAAGACGTCCAGCGGTGCGCCCAGTACTGCTTCAACGTCATCGTATCGCCAGACTAGCGTGGTGCACACGACATCTGCGATTCAGAATACAGGACTGGGCCAATATTCTGTTCACTGATGAATCCAGATTTCATTTGGATAGCAGTGACGGCCGTTGTAGGGTGTATCGTCGCGTTTGGGAGCGTTACCAGCACGCTTGTGTTGTGCAACGTCGACAATTTGGTGGAGGTAGCGTTATGGTGTGGGGTGGAATATCAGCACGTGGAAGGACCCCTCTACAAATTGTCAATGGAAATCTCACCGGAGTACGCTATCGAGATGAAATTATTCAGCGTCATGTGATTCATACAGAGACATCAAAATCACATCACTATGCAGCAAGATAACGCAAGGCCACACGTTGCACGTGTAGTCAGGGACTTGTTTGTTCAACAGAATGTCGATGTCTTGCCTTGGCCAGCTGTTTCCCCCGATTTGTCGCCGATCGAGCACGTCTGGGATGAAATGGAAAGACGTTTACGCCGTTTACCAAAATCAGCCAGTGACATTGGCTGATTTAGGCCAGGCTTTAACCAACATCTGGAACAACATCTCTCAAGCATTTCTGAACACTTTAGTGGCATCAATGAGGCGTCGCTGTCAAGCATGCGTGAACGCAAATGGTGGTCACACGCGTTATTAATTTTGTTAATTCAATTTCAAATAACAGTGACTTTCGAGTGTGCTAAAATTGACGTTATTCGACGTTGACATTAATGTGTTATGAGATGTTGTTACGAATACATGTGTTAACAGTATTACAAAAAAAAAATTTGTTCATTGTAATTTTTAAATGTTTTTTCATATATTAAATAATGCACAGTTTCTTTTTTCCTCTAGTATATCTGTATCCTCCCGATAAAATTAATTCGAATGAAATGGGGCACAAACAGGGTTATCATGATGAAAAACGCGTAAATTCGAAAAATTGCATGTACAATAGTTCATGCGATAGACAGTTTGTAAAAGTAGATATGTCATACTTTTACAAACTGTCTATCACATGTCTTACAAATCCTTGAAGTTCACAACTTTGGGGAAAAAATTCATAAACCAGCACAAAACGTTGTACTCTTTAAAGCTTTGAGATATTCTTTCAAATGACACAGAAATGAAAAAAAAAGTAAAACAAACAAGTCATCACTGTAAAAAAATCACAATATAGCCATATTGTATAGCCATATTGTGACATAGTGTCATAAACGTCTAGCTATCAATGCTGGCATGTGTACCTCCATATGTATGGCACGCCAAATTCACAAAAATGTGCTAAACATAGTTTCACAGGCGATAAACTAGGTTTATCGGCTGTTAACTATAGTTTACGGATCGTAAACTATAGTTACCGACGTTAATCTATATTTCACATCTGTAAACTATAGTTAACGCGATAATCTATGTTTCACATCTGTAAACTATAATTAACACTGAAAACAATCATTTGCGGTTGTTAAACATAGTTTATCTGATAAATAGGGTTTTATGATCAGCAAATTACGGTTCACAAATCTAAAGCACGCCGAATTCACATAAATTATCAAAACATAGTTTCACAGTCGATAAACTAGGTTTAACGGTTGTAAACTATAGTTTACGGATCGTAAACTATAGTTAACGACGTTAATCTTTAATTCACATCTGTAAACTATAGTTAACGCGATAATCTATGTTTTTCTGTCTGGAAATACACGTTAACAATAGATTTTGCTGATAAATATAGATTCACATCTGTAAACTATAATTTACATTCGTCAACTATAATTTAGAGTTGTTAATCATAGTTTCACAATCGTGAAACTATATTTATCAGATAAATTATATTTTGCAATCGCAAATGGTTGTTTTCAGTGTTAATTATAGTTTTACACTTCTGAAACATAGTTTATCGCGTTAACTATGGTTTACAGATGTGAAATATAGATTAACGGCGTTAAATATAGTTTCACAGATGATAAACTAGGTTTATCGACTGTTAACTATAGTTTACGGACGTTAAACTGTAGTTAACAATAGTTTATTGTTAACTATAGTTTACAAACCGTAAATTATAGTTAACGATTCGTTAACTATAATTAACGATCCGTTAACTATAATTTTCATCTGCAAAACCATATTTAACGGTTGTAAACTATAGTTTACGAATGATAATCTAAGTTTATCTGTCTTCAAATAACGTTAACGATAGATTTTGCTGATAAATATAGATTCACATCTGTAAACTATATTTTACATTCGTTAACTATAGTTTAGAGTTGTTAATCATAGGTTCACACTCGTGAAACTATATTTAACAGATAAACTATGTTTTGCAATCGTAAATGATTGTTTTCAGTGTTAACTATAGTTTACAGATGTGAAACATAGATTATCGCGTTAACTATAGTTTACAGATGTGAAATATAGATTAACGTCGTTAACTATAGTTTCGGATCCGTAAACTATAGTTAACAGTCGATAAACCTAGTTTATCGACATTTATCGACTGTGAAACTATGTTTAGCTCATTTTTGTGAATTTGTCTGATAAATGTAGTTTCACGATTTGTGAAACTATGATTAACAACTCTTAACTATAGTTTACGATTGTAAATTATAATTAACAAATGTGAATCTATATTTATCAGCAAAATCTATTGTTAACGTTTTTTACAGATTGATAAACTATGATTATCATTCGTAAACTATAGTTTACATTCGTGAAATATAGTTTCACAGATGTAAACTATAGTTAACGAATAGTTAACTATAGTTTCGGATCCGTAAACTATAGTTAACAGCCGATAAACCTAGTTTATCGACTGTGAAACTATGTTTAGCTCATTTTTGTGAATTTGGCGTGCCATACATATGATGATAAATAAGATTACGCAGCAATGTTAAGGTGTCCCGAATCTAAAATACGGGTGAAAAACGATATTTTTTTAATCAACAAAAATTTACTTTGAGCGGAAGTATTCCTTAAAATCTAAATTACATATATTTACTATAATATTAAACATTATTTTCAATGCATTTTTTGACGTCATATGTACTTCGTTGTCACGTGACGTGCTGTCCTAACATTGCAAATTTTCTAAATAAATCGCATCGGCGCAGGTGATTAATGACATTTATGCATAAATATTTTAAAGAAAAATTCTTTGTTTTGTCATATACTTTGAAGTTCTTGCTTGGGATTGAAATAGATATTTCGTTTATTAAAGATATTGGAAAAACACTTCGCCGAATCATCAAAATAAAGCACATTTTTACTAATTGAAAGCGATTTACTTAAAATTGGGGTAAATCCGTTGGTTTCCCAAGCATGATTCACATTGGTACTTATATTCTCTATCAATTTAACGTAAAATATTCTTAAATTGTATCGATCTTTAACCTGCGCCAAACTGTTTTTTACATGCATTAAAATTTTTTCATTCAGTTGTTTACACGTAGCAGGGAGAGTCTCCAAACCACTAATTAATAAATAGTCTTTTACTTCAAGCGAAGATTTAAATCTATCTATTATTTGATACTGATTATTAATATGAATACATTCTAAAGTCTAGCATTAACGGTAGCATTTATGTAAAGGAAACAAGAAGTTTTATGACTGTTTTATTATAATTCACTTTTAACGTTACGACACATTCCCTGAGAACTATCGAATGGAATGCAGATCATGACGTCAAAGTTTATTATGACGTCATATTGTTTGAAGTACAGACAAGCGACTCTCTACACATCGCCCTGGGAAGCCTTAACATACCCGCGTATGGAAGAAAACGCAGAAGTTCTTCATTTTTAAATAATTTAATTTTGGTTGCAACGCCTCATTTGATTGGCTGATACAGATGGAGGGACATGTATTATATTGTATAACATACCTTGGTATGGGGACACACCCCCTTGACAACATCTATACGGAACTACTTTTTTTACTGTAAACCTTACATGTACACATGCATGCATGTGTATATCAGAGTGAATAAATAGAATATGGTTAAGTTTATCTCTTTTGATTTGCATAATATAAATTTAAAATAAAATGTAAATAATTTAGTTTTTTATTAAATTCTGGTCCAATCTTTCCAAGTTTAAAAAAAAAAAAATTTAAAAATGTCTCACAAATTGAACTATAACAACTTCAAGACAGAAAAAATGAATTTCTACGAATAGAAGCACAAAATGAGAGGAGGGAAGTTGAATCTTTTTCAAGGTATGTTAAAGATAGATTAAAAAAAATATCAATAAATTTTATACCATAGTAAAAATAAACGCATTATTTACCAAAACACCTCAGGATTTTAACCCAGAAAGGGATTTGCACCCAAATCTCTCTTTTCAGAGCGCTTTACTTTTAGAACCATTTTAATAATACCTTGGACTTTCATTAAGACGTAGCTATCTATTTCTTGCGTCAAAGCAAGTTAAAAATGACGCGGTATGAAGCGAAATATGCACCGATTGCGTAGTCTTAGCTCAAAAGCCAGACAAATCTTGTCGATTTCAAAGAACAATGGCTAAGTGGCTAGCAATGAAATAGACATGCCTACGTCACATTGCTGTTTGACACAACTACCCAAAGTCCAAGCTCTTGTTAAAATGGTTCTAAGCTATCTAGGTTTATGATGGTATTTTGGTGTGGTTTTAATATTCTGATACCTCTTTTCGTAAAAACATTTGACGAGCAAACAGATTTCCATCTGATTGAGCTAGCTCCTCCCCCCCCCCCCTCCCTTATACTAACGTTAGACTGTTAAAGAATGATGTCGGGACTTAAAACATAAACTGTAAATATGAATCCTCTGTGTCACAAAGCAAATATAGGCCTACATCGAAATTATTGCTTTTTAATTGTCGTATAATCATAAACATCCAGATGGGAACATTATGTGTGCGATTTCTTATCGTGAAATTGAATTTATTAATTATATGTCATAGTGTACCGAGCATATAGAATCACACGGCGACATGTTTGTTTTGAATGCGTAATTCGCATGCGCGAATATATAGGAGGGGGGGGGATTCCAGAATATTAAAACTTGTTAAATTTGCATAGTAATATTGCAGAAAAAGAGGCATTCCCCTTCCCCGCAGACAAAATAAAAATAACCACTCGGACCACTCCCTTTCCACGGATGGAAAAATCAGAATCTGCGCATGATTCGTATTGATTTTCCTAGGCACACAGACGTCAAGATATGTTCAGCAACACCTACTAATTAGGTTACCTTACATCAGCAATATCAAACTCGCACTTGCATCATTCACACCCATTGAGTAACAGTTATTTTTTTATTTTTAACGGTGATAAAGCGCTATTGAATTTTTCAGACGTCAGAAAAGGAAGCTTAATATCCACTTACATTAAACTTTTTTCCCTTTAAGTTTGTTTATTAAGGAGGTTGGATCCTGTGATCATAAGTCTTTAAGTTTTTTTCTTAAGTATTTTTTAAAAATCTACATACATAGCTAAACCAAAATTCAAAACAAAATTTTGGGGTCTATATGCTCCTTTCGGTGATACAGTGTATATAATATGACCTTTCTGCACTGAAAGTGCAAATTGCACATAAATCGCTTTTTCCTATATAATTTTTAATTGGAATAAACCATGTCATCAAATACAAATTTATCTTATTTAAAATTAATAAAATTAAAAAAAATCATAAAGAAAAAGTTTGCAACTTCTTCACCTTATTGATATTTTGACCTTTTTGCACTGATAAAACGCTGTTTGTATCCATTAACAATTCAACATGCAATAAAATTATTTAAAAGTCTCAAACTTTTTCTGAAATTTTAATAGACTTGTCAAAAATATCTTACAAATTCAGAAAATAAAACCAAAAGTATGGGTCTATGATGTAAATTTTGAGATATGGCATGAAATAAGTCAATTTTAGGCAAAAATTGGAGTTCATTTTTTCTTGACTTTTATGAAATATTAGTTAAATGTGCCAACATAAATCGATAGAAATATTGAAATATTGTTAAAATATGTTTTTTTGAAACAACACGAAGACAACCCAATGCATAAACTAGCTGGAAATTTGGTCTGCACTAAAAACAAGGAAGCTAAAATTACAGTACTCTAAAACAACTGAGTTATGAAAAATGTTCATTTTCTTCTTAAAAACCTTCCGCCACAAAATATAGTCCCTTACTTAACTCTGTAAATATGTAATTTTCACTTAACTATCTTATTCAATATAGATTATTTGGCATTGTAAATTAGGAATCTACAAGTAGTATTAATATATGACACAGAATTTCCAGACTAGAGGTGACCCAAAATGGCTACCCAAAATCAGAGGAACGAACCTCATTAATTACCCCCACAGTCGGGATTTGCATTCAGAGTTGGGGAGCCCTGGAATCTACAAACTAATCTAATAGTAACTGTTTTATCCTATTTTCTTGTGTGAAAAAGACACACACACACACACACACACAGACACACACACACACACACACATTCATCAGACATTCGTACGGTTTACTTGTAAATACTTAACACATAACATTTTCAAAAAGAAATATTATGACATGCAACACAGTTTAACTTAGTCAAGTAAAAAATCCTTCTTAACGGACTTTTACTTTTTTTTTCTACTGGAATATCAATTGTTTAAGTGAGCGGTATACAAAATTTCTACCCTAGCACCTTCAACACTAAGTAATTGTTTGCTGCATTTTCTCTTATATATTATGTATTTTTTAACCAATAATATTAATCATGTGTATAGAAAAAAATAATGTATTCTATTGGGGGTTTTTTTTTTTAAATATATGTTGTGGATTTAAAAAATGAGATTAACATAAGGGTTAACTTTAGGGATAGTTGTTGTTTTTACTACGGTGATTCTTCCTGCCATTGATATACATATAGAAGTCGTCTTCTGTTCCAGGAAGAGATCATATAAACTGTCAGTAACCTCAGTTTCAGTTTCGGTCAAAGTCTCGTATTTCCAAAAGGAATTTATAATAATGGAAAATTGTGACTGGGATCAAATATGAGCTCCTCCAAGTTTTATTGCCCCGGGGGCCTGGACTCGTCTTTTGATTCTTTAATTGACATATATATATATATACGTGATTGCGAAATTGGAAAAAAAGAGGCTTTTTTTGGTGAGAGTCGATATTAAAAGTGTTTTACGTAGTAGATTAATCCCCTTGTAGCCTGGAGATTTGGCTGTACTAGTTTTCCCATTGATTGATAATTCTATCTAGTTTACATATACATGTATCTTAGGCTCTTATACATGTAGTTATTAACATACAAGAAACACTTAATTGCTGCATTGGTTAACTATATACAAATGTACAGCAGGCTTGGGGCGAATTACTTTGTAAAGTAATGCATTACATTACCATTACTTTATGAATTGGGGCATTAAATTACCATTACCATTACTTAATTTTCTTGAAGTAATGCATTGCATTACCATTACATGAGTAAAGTAATGCATTACCATTACCATTACTTTGTGAAAAGTCAATAAGTTTAAAAAAAAAGTAATTTAAAAGCTGAATAAAGAGTTTTTGCAAATGGTTCATATATAAAACACACCTAGTAAACATATTCACAGGTTCATGTTCACTATCAGTTTGAAATTTAATGACTTATACAAGGTTGCTGTTGTACTTTATGATCATCAAAGTTTCAAAGGTTTCATCTTTTAACTGCATCCTGTCGGGTTCGAAAATCTAAGATGTAAGTGTTCAGGCATTAATAGAAATCCTGGTGTGTTGTTGATACATTCTTCACAGTAAAAAATTCATTAAATGCACAACTAATTGGAGTAAATTTTTCAAATGATATAAAATTCTTAATAACAACACTCTTAAAATGTTATGAAATTGTGTTGGTTTTTTTTTGTAATCATACAACTAAAATATTTTTATCTCAAGAATTATTTTTCTTCTTTTAAAACAATTTCTAATCAAATACAATTTCAGTTTTTCAATTCATCACAATTATAAAAAAAACAAGCATAGAAAAGCATAGTAATGCAAAGTAATGCCATGTAATGCCAGCATTACACAAGATTTTGGAAAGTAAAGCATTACATTACCATTACTTGTAATGCTAAATTTGTGGCATTACACATTACAAGCATTACTTTAAAAACATGTAATGCATTGCAATGCATTACCATTACATTTAGCATTACCCACAAGCCTGATGTACAGTATCGAATCTGGGTTATATACTTTGAATCAAAATCTTGATGGAATCGTTTTTGCTGGAAGAAAGTTCACAGATAACTATCCTAATCTTACCCAGCATTTTAAGAGTTAGACATTTTTGGGTGGGTTTGATAGAAGATTAAACAGCTGGTTGAGCATATATAGATTTTGAGAAAGATTCCAAGTAGATATGCATGGTCATTATGGCCATAAGTAGCAGCTCTATCCATGATGAACACCTAAACCCGAACAATACCTGACCCTTTTCAGTTGGAGAAAATTACACTCAAGCAACTGCAACAGCAGTCTTTACTTAATTAAGATTTTATCTTTTTTTTTCTTCACGACTAAGGAAAGTTCTGGCCAGTTTATTTTTTTTTCCATATAAAGTCATTTCAGTCACTCAATGAATATTTAATATTCTAAACAGAAATTACCCCAAATGGATTATATAGATAAAATAGGGTCATTAAAAGCTGGACAGTGCTATATTTTGATATCCATGCTACTAGATACTATTTCTTTATTTGCCTTTTTAAAAAATTTAATTCAGCGAATATATTGTCGTAGTGAAGCCTAATTTGGTTTTATACATCATTTCGCATCTTTCACTTCTCCCAACATTTGTTTCTCTACAGGCTCTAAATACATTATGTTATCAGGTAGGGGTATATTTTTTTCCATTATGAGAAAAATAGATACATACATACATATAACGCCAGGTGCCTGTGATCCTACCCTTAAGAATGAAAAAAATAATAATCGCATTTTCTGATTGATCAAAACTGTTTATTGACTCAGGCAAACTAAGCAGCAAAAACTAACATATTCACTATATACACCAAACCATGCTTTCAATTAACAAACATGTACTAAAAAAATATCAAAGCTAAATCCATATCATAATAATACAGATGAATTCAACCTGATAAAGTGCATGTACTTAATATAAGTATCACTCAAAGACTATAGCGCCTTGGCTCTGACCCACATAATTTTCAGACAAAATACATGTAAAAAGTATTTCTTCATTTCAGACTGATACGAACATCTTCTTTTCTTTTTTCTTTATATATCACACAATGTCAGTTTACACGGACATTAAAATGCACTCTGGTGTTGAAAGACTGTACTAACTATATATACCGCACATGTTAACTTGCAATATCTCTACCAGTAGGTAGTGATCATCTTGACAGAAATGAATAGAGAAGATTAAATAATTACATGAATTAAAATCAGTAGCCTTCCGAAATTAGCCCACCAAATATCATAAATCTAACTAAAATGTTTGATTGGTTTAATCAAGCACAGTGTATGTACAGGTTTCACAGCATTATTTATAATAGAATTCTTTGAAGCAGCCTAATGATAGAACATAATATAGCTTCATGAGCAGTTCTCACTCAAAATCCTAAATTGTTCTCGTCAGAACTTTTAAAATTGAAAATTAAAGATAATTTTTGAATCAACATCTTGTTAAAAAACACAATTTACTAACATCTTCCATATAAAAAAAACAGACGCTCTTATAATATTTTTATATACATGTAACAATAAACTGAATTGTTTATGGCCATAAATCTGTAAATTACTGCAAGTCCTAATTTAGCAGCTCATTTTAGATGGCTATGAACTTAGCATTCATAATGTTTTGTTTTTTTTCATATTATGAACATGACCAATTTCTCAGATCTTTAGTTCCAAAGCAAAAAAACATATGTCAAAGAACATAGGAACATAGTATACCAGCAAAGTACATATAATTGTGAATGAATACAAGATATCTGTGAATACTTAAAAATTTTCAAACTATCAAAAACACAACATTGAAATTTTGGCAGGATACAGTATTGCAAATACATGCATGCAATATATGAAATTATACATTCAATAAATTAACTAATGTGCACACTACATTTATTTTAAAAAACAAAACATTCACATAAATAATAATAAGTAAACTATATATCGAAACAAACATTTTTTTTTATATAACTTACATTTCACATTCAAGAATACTCCTAACAAATTCTTACATATACATGTATTAACTATGGAGAAATCTACAGGAATGCTTTTTTTTTTTTAATGTCAGTATCGTACGACAGACTAGCAATCACACACAAAAAGTCATATTTTGTGAACATCTAAAACAAAACACAAATGACATTTTCACCACAGAACATTAAATTATTTACCAATCATTGTTAGATTATTAGCAACTTATTACTCATATGTAATACTATAGGAAGTAAAATCGAAACCTGAGGGTAACAACTTAAAAACCTGTATAGCACATTAATTAAATAAAAGTAAAATTTGATTTATATTGCACACAGTACCTTGATTGTGTATGAAACCAAAGTGTAATAAAAATAAACATAAAAGCTTGATATATACATGTTACTGTACCTGAATCCTCATTAATTCTCATGGGGCTTATTTTTTTTTTTATCAAGTACCAGTAAAAATAAATGCAGTTTATCTTAAAGCCATTTTAAATATAAGCAAACTTATCTCAATTTAAAAAAGAAATTGCAATGCAATGTGAGAGGCTGTACTCATGTATACATGTATTAGGAACACAGTCATGTATATGACAATATTAAGTAACGGATCATACTAAAAATATATACAATGTATTCAATAACAATTTTCAAAACAAGAAATGCCTATTTTGATTAAAATCTATTATTACACAACAGATACAATAAATAAACAACTATCACTGGCAAGTCACAGATCCTCGAAAGGGATAAAGGAGGAGGGGGTTGGGGGGAGGGGGGTAAGTGGAAGAGCTTGGAGCACTTTTACTTTTTACTGGAAACGGAATCCATCGACTCATCATACATTATGGCGCCACGGCAGATACACTTCAATTCCTCTACCAGTGTCTCGTAACGGTACGCCACGCGGATGTCCGGAACATTGGTTCGGCTGACGTCATTTCCTGCCACACCTTCTTTTGTGTAGTTTGGCCCTAACCAATGTCGTTTCACCTGCATTACAGAAATCCAAATGTAAACAATAGACATGGATTTCTTATGATGATTAATTTTCTTAAATTAAAATTAAAGCATTAAAGAATCAGCGAGGGGATAAAAAATATAAAGATACTGTGGGTATAACTTAATTAATTCCTGGCAGAAACGTTTAAAATAAATACCTCATGTTCAAAGCCACTCTGCAACACACTATTCCTGGCAATTTCACACATATCACAAGTGGAGAGCTTCCACACCTGGGCTGCTATACTGTACTCTTCCATCAGGGCTTCCTGTTCATTACAATCAGGTATTAAAAATCTAGGTACTGACAGGTTAATTATAGGTGTTTACTGTATGTATCAATATCAAAAGGTACCAGTAATGTTGTCACTTCTAGCTGAAAAAACTTCTTTAATTAGATATTAATACATGTACTATTATAGCTGCCTATCTGAATACTATTTTACAAAAAATATTAGTGAAGTTTAGAACTACAAATCATCATCTTCCTGTTGAAATAGGAAGGTGGGGTACTGTTGAAAGAAGTAAACGTTATTGTAATTTGTGTAATTGTAACAAAATTGGTGATGAATTTCATGTTATTTTAGAATGCAAGGCATTAAGTAAATTACGAAGTCAGTTTTTAGATACATATTACTGTTCTTCTCCTAACACTAAAAAGTTCTATGAAATCATGTCTTCAAGTAACTATATTACATTAAGAAAATTGTGTTTCTTTATTTCAAAAATTAATCAAACTGTTTGTTCATCCCATTTACTTTCTTGACCTTTACAACTATATTGTATATATGTAAATATGTTATGTTTTCATCATGTACCTCATGTACCATTATATGGTGTTGAGTGAAAATAAACTGAACTGAACTGAACAAAATTAATAACTCTTGACCAGTAATTAATTCACACCCTACTTTTGACTGTTTGACATGTATATTAAAAAAAAATCACTAACTGGAAGAAAAATAATTAACAACTATAACAGAATGACAACAAATATGAATGAAGTATCACACCTTCCTGTTTTGTGATTGTAAACAAAGTACAACTACAATCTCTGTCAACCAACATTATTGTAAGCCGCTTTAATTCCACGATGCTAAATTTCATAATTTGCTTAATTAAAAAGTACTAATTGCGATGTTTTTGATTACACACCTTATAAAAAAAATCTACTTTTAAAGGACATAGGAATTCTGCTGTTTTGTAAAGAAAAAAAAAAACATTTAATTTTATGAGAAAAAATGGTTAATCTCAAAACATAGTGAAAACTGAAACCTTTGTGAATATAATTTCCCAATCTACATTATCTGGAAACTGAAGAATATAGCCTTACTCTCGTTAAGTGAAATTGCAGGGGGCCATCTGTAGACAGGGACACATTAAGACCCTGGGAGAAGAAATCGAGGAATGGGTGGGCCGCATAGCTGGTCAAAAAGAGGGATTTGTTACTGAGAGGGGACATGGCTATCCCCTGCTGGGCCAGGTACCAAAGGTATTGGAACACTGGTAACTGTGTTTTCAAAAAAACAAATAAGAAAAAATTCCAAGTAGACAATAAACTTCCACTGGTGCACTCACAGAAGCTTGTCATAGCTGCAGGTTGGCTAGAGATTGTAAGTGGCTATATATTTAGTACATGCCTTTTTGTGCTAGAGTTCATATGAATAAGTTTGTGAAACATGTACAGTTGAACTTCGATATCTTGAACACTGATATCTCGAATACAATGGATATGTCAAAGTGTTTTGTAAGTCCCAACCACTTATTTTTAAAGTATTTTACCTTCGATATCTCGAGTATGTGGATATCTCGAAGTTTTTAAACAGTCCCATCTAGTTCGAGATAACGAGGTTTGACTGTATAGGCTTTTTCTGCACATAGAGAAGCCCCAATGTATTACTACTCCCTTTTTAATTTGCAAAACATGAATAGATTGGAGGACTTCTGCTGTGCTGCATGTATCTCGTAGATGTATATACAACAACTTTACCAAAATATCTAAAGTGGTGAATAAGATGAAATTTTCCTACCCAGGAATCACTACAGTTTAAAAGGATCACAGAGAAGTAGGGGGATTTTTATTCAACGACACTTTTTCCAATGCTGTGCATCCCTCATTTACCTTTAAATGCATTTGTATTTTAAGAAAAAACTGCTATCAATATTTTCTGTGAAAGTCAGAAGTTGCTGAAAAAAATGCATGTATTTCAGAGGTCTGGATATGAAATAATAGAACCTGTTACAAATATATTGATTTTTTCACGCCCAAGGATTAACTAACACCTCAGAAGTGTTAATTTATATTCACCTGGTTCAGATAATTGGCAGACATATCATATTCACCCTACATTTTAGAGTTGACCTTTGCAAACTGGTAAAGGAGTTAAGTCGGTTAGGTCAGCACTTCTTTTTCTTTTATTATTGTGCTTCTACTAAATATTCTTTGAAGTCAACATCAGTTAAATTTCAGCCCCGTGGCCAAAGTTAGAAGAGCTCACTTTTAATCTTATCAGTGACACTTTTCCATTACCTATTTCTTTTGTTAAAAGTGAGGCCGAGATAAAGAGTGAGCTCGAGATAATGAGTGAGCTTGTCCAAGTTTTATGGCTCCAGGGCCTGTTAAGCATCTCCATAGATCTTTAAGTACTGTACCTTGGTGAAGTGGAACTGCAGTGGATCATCAGTGGAGAGAGAGATATTGAGGCCTCTAGAAAAGTACTCGGGCAGCGGGTTGCGGTGATAGTTGAGGAACAGTGAATTGTTACTGAGGGGGGACATGGCTATGCCGATGTGTGCCAGGTAGTACAGATATTGCAGCACCGGGACCTGTGAATATACAGCAAAGCTTGTACATGTGGGTATATCTGATTGAAAACAATACATGTACTGTGAATACTGTAGATTCCTTATATAACGCGAGTACTTAATTCCACGATCCCGCTGTTTTGTATCAAATCGCGAGAATGTAAAATTGCGAACTTGGAATTTATCCATATCTCTTATAGTTCCCAACTCTCAGAAAATAATGGCGAGATTTAATTCCTCGCATTTATTAGGAATTTACAGTATACAGGCCTGTACACAACAGATATAGCATTTCTAACAGTGTATCTATACAAATACATACCTGTATTCAATATATCAATTGCATATCTTGAATACCATGCATATGGGTTTAACAATGCTATCATATTAACTGCATAAAGATTGAAATTATATTTGATCATATGTCTGCAAGTGAACAAATTAAAACTCAAATATAATAGTATCACATTATAATAAATTATGATAAATTCTTCTAAGAAGGGCACTAAGTTTAGACCAAACTGGATAAATAGTGTGTTTCCGAAGAAAAACAAAATAATGTCGTAAGTTATGAAAAATATTTTACATGTTTATGTATTTTTGTATTTTATAGCAAAGATAAGAGAATTTTCAAGAGGATGGCAATAATAACTTTAGTATTGGCTTGTAAAATTAAGATTTGGTCAGTGAACTAGAAATACACTTTTCATTCTGGCAAATAGAGACTTTAAAATAATCAAACCAACAAAACTTTGTTTTCCAAAAAAAATAAATAAATAAAATGAAAAATAATCAATTTACAGTATTCGAAAAAAATATGACACTTTAATAATTTATGGTAGAAATTACCTTTCTGAGAACGAGACCATGGGAGATGTTCTCGGCTAGCATGAAGCCTGCCACCAGGTGTGTCACATTACCTGCCTCCCCGCAGTGAGGTCGCAAGGTGAAGGTCGGCAATGATCGCTCCCTGTAGAAAAAAAAATAAACATCAGTGTTGAAGAGACAGTCCATGTATAAACCAGACAAAGCTTTCAATATCAATAGTACATGTCATATCCTACCAAGAAGAAGGTACAAAGGAAGAATCATATATAAGAAGTTTTATTTATGCATTCTCGTTTCTAGCATATCCAACACTGATTTTCTTAATTTGAGAAAAATCAAACGATCCTTAAGATTCAGGGCCAAAAAAAGATAACTCTTGTACATTGTCCTTATATGTCCTTATATGAAATGTACCATACCTAGAAAGAAGGAACATGAACATGAAAAATCTTACGCCTCAACCATACACATGCATATTAGATCAATACAAAGTTTCGCTATACAGAGACCCCTTTGCTGGTTCCTACCTTCTGAACTGGTTCAGGACTGTGATATTAGCATACATGTAGTAGAGATAGTAGCTGTAGGGTGGGTTCTCATTCTGGCACCAATCCTCAGGGAGGGGGGTCTCCAGGTCAAACTTGATGTGCTCCGACTTGGATTCATCATCCACGGAATCAAACCCACTCACCTAAAAACAGATGGCTGATTTTAAAACAAGCATTATTGTTTTAACATTAATGGAGAAACTCCACATTCATTTAAGCTATCAATTTCATAAATAATTTGAGCTATTAATGCTTTAGTTTAGTTTGCAGACTCTGCACTACATTGTAAGTAGGGTTTTTAATCACATAGTTACATAGCAAATGTGCAGAATAAAGCTTAATTGAAAAGTTATATTCTTTAATACAAACGTATACCGGTACACTGTATTAGAAATCTGGAATTTGACTAAAAAAAGTGTATGTTTTGCTATTCTTGAGATGATGACATACAACACAAATCCATGATTTGGATCTTCATTGAATGCATATATACAAATCATATTGATTACTGCCGATGTGACAATGTACCAGAGAGGTTAGATACATGTACTTGAAAAATGTAATTGAGACTGTGATGACTGAATACTTACATACATAAGGAACTTGTGTAACTCCGGGTGAGACTGAGGATTTCGGGTGACCTCAAAAAGAGGCATGAAAATGTTTTCTAGAATTTCCTGGAAGTTCTTCACAATCTTTGCACTCTTGTAGACGTCACTATAAACCATCAAAAAGTCATATAAAACAATCTTCTTTTTTTTTACCAAATAAATACTTGAGAAAAGATACAATGCATATGCATGTCAGGGAAGAAAACTCCTCACTGTCCTGATTAATTAACACAGAATTGCAACATTTTGCAACAAATTTTAATAATTAAGGTCAAGAATGACGATAAAATTAGTCTCACTAAAGCCTTGGAATCTGAATCATCCATCGGACATTATCCGAGTAGATTCTGTTTTCAATGGCCCAGTTGGCGAGTTTGTCCCACTCATCTCGAGATCGCCCGTAAATGGACAGACGGTATTCGGCATTCTGGTACTTGCTCTCCTCCAAATCTTCCATGACCTCCTAGATAAAAAAGATAGTAGATTAAGCCAAAATAAAATTAATGTTTGTTTGGAATTGCCTCCCCCCTCATTGAAATACCCCCCGCTGATAATATTTTATAAGTAAAAAATAAAGAACTTTTTTTTTTTTATGTGGAGATTTTTTTTTTACCAATTTTTAATTAGTTTAACTTCTAGTTTGGAAAAAAAAAATTTCCCTTCCTCCTTCCTGAGTCTAAAAACCTCCAGGCGGCAATTCCAAACAAACAACTTTTTAAGGATGGCCTTATAACCATCATGGAACAATATAGCACCAGTAATATCTTAATTGTCACCTGGTAAACTACTTTTATTTCTATGAATATGCAACTTATTTTAATTTCATTTCATTTCACCACAAAGATGTTATAATTACATAATGTACATGAACCTAAGTGTACAAAAAACTTACTTTAATCACATGTCCAAAGTACTTCCCTTTGATGTAGTTATCTGTTTTGATGAAGATCTCTCGCAGTCTGCTTTCTCCTATCGGGTTGTACTTGGCGTTGAACTTGTCAAATCGATGAAAGGTGTTCCGGTCCTACAACAAAGCTCTTTATTTAGATTTCAAGGAAATGTAAGTCAAACTTCACAATATCAAACATTAATTGCTTTATTTACTAATTTTTTTACTTCCAATTAAGTGAAAAGTTCAAATTTATTTTTGTGTTCATATAAAAACAAAACATTTACTAACTATGGTTTGTGAAATTATATAAATACCACTACCTAATACAAAACAAATAAGTACAGCTAAGCAACTATAATACATGTATTAAATAAACATATTAGTGCAGTGAAAACGTAGGAAGACCTGAATAGACTTAGTGCACTAGGGTTGGAAGAAACAGTTATTAATTTCTTTTCCTTTTGAAAATTATGATATATCCCCAAAAAAAAATTAATAAATAAGAAATCAATTTCTGTGAAAAAAAAGCACCAAAAAACAAATTTTAAACAATTAAAACACAACACAACCAGATATTTACAGATGACATTGATGGATCAAGTTCATTTTTATTTTTAGGAATAAAGAAAGATAGTACAAGACATTTTCAAAACTAATTTTTAGGAATAAAGATAGTACAAAACGTTATGTCCCAGCTAAGGTATAAGGAGCGGGAGACTTACCGCATGCACATCGAGTTTGTCAACACTGAGGTCATAAGGCTTGAGCGCCATGCTGTCAAACACCTGATTAGAACAAAATGGAATCAGTCATGCAGGTCAACTTACTGTTTCAAAGCCAGCTAGTAAATACTAGGACTGAAAACCCAAAACTCCACTATCATATATCTTGTAGATTCCTAATTATATAGACGAGGAATTAATATCCGCGGAAAATATCGAGAAGCACATTTCGCAGATTTTGAAGTCTCGCATATATTTTTCTGATAGATGTAAATTGATGAAACTAGTATGATAAAAATCAGGCGTTCGCGATTTTATAATCTTGCAATTGGATGCACAGTTGAATCGCGGAATTTAGTACATAAAATAAGGAACCTACAGCAGCTCATAAAATCTTTGACTACCAGAACTTATTTTTCTTTAAACCATTCAACATCCTATTTAACAATTTTACATATGTCACCTCTCAAGTTTTCATCAAAAAAATTGAAATTAAATTTTATCTATATCAAAAAAAAGGGCAAACAAAGAGCTAAAATGATTTATTCCAGGTTTTCAGTCCCATGCAAAGTAAAAGTCAACATAGCAAATAAAGAGGGTGAGTGCATGACTACAACAGCGTGACAATGCCTGTAAAGAAAGGTACGTGTCTCAAGACTTACTGCATGAACATCAAGAACATCTACACTTATTTTATAAGATGAAATATTCATAGTCTTGCATACCTACAAATGAAAAAGGTGCATTAGCCTGACCAGGATACATGTGTATTTATAATGTACATTTACATTTAAATGCAACAGCATCTAAAAACCACACTGAAATAATACAATATTCCATTAGTTATTAGGGAGCAATATTCTGCATGCCCCTCAAAAAGTTGTGTAAAGGTCAATAGGTCATATTAATTTAATCCAGGCAAATAATGATTCTGTTGGTATTTTACAGTTTTTTCCTACAAAGAAAGAAAACTTCGAAAACCAGTTAGAGTAGCTTTCAAGTGTTCACATAATTCAAGTGCCTTAAAAGGAAACTTCATGATTATCAGTACATGCAATTTTTGAAAATTCATCAACATTGAGAAATTTGTATGGATTTTAACTTAACAAATCATGTCATTTTTTAAATTCAATATCATGGAGAAATAACATGGATATCAACTTGGGGGGCTGGAAGTCTGCTTAAAAACTTACTTCTGCAAGAGTCATCTCCTTCCCTGATTTCTTGTCCTTGCAGACGACATCATCCGGGCAGGTCTTCATCTTCTTCTTGATGAACCTCAACAGATGCTTCTGGTTCATGCAGGAGGATGCGTGGACGTGTGTGTCCACCTAGTAAGGCAAAACTCATTTAACAAATGGTATTTATTGCAATCTGCTTCAAGAGTCTTCTCAAGAGATTTTCAAGTTTTTAAAGAGTTGAAATTTACATAAGAAAGCATGTACATATGAAATAACAATTTTGGTTGTACTGTCATACTTGCACAGATGTAAAATTGATTCAATCAATATCAGCAATTTATGTCAGTCCACTTACCTTCCTGATATTGTAGAAGTCCCTGTGGGGAACCTCCTTCTGGGCTGCTGATTCTTTTAACTCATTCATTAGAGTATGCAGTTGGTATTTAGAAGATAAATAACTCAATCGTCGATAACTGAAAGATTTCCTACAAACAAAGTATTTAATTAAATCAGCACACCTTTGAAATTTCTAAATTTCTTGAGTAGTTGAATCTTTATCCACAAAATACATGTACGTTACACACTTGATATTGTATGATAGGAAATAAAGAAAAAAAAAATTAGTAAATATTTAAGAAATAAAGTACGAGTTTTCGTGAATGTTGCAGAATAACCTCCGAGGTCGAGAAATGTTGTTTTGAAATATAAAAGCCGAGGCTTTTATATTTCAAACAACATTTCTCGACCGAGGAGGTTATCCTGCAACATTCACGATAACAAGAACTTCATTTCTATTCTACTAACAGCCCAGTATTTTTACAGATCGTTTCTCTTATAGAGATGATTTAGGTCATTTTGACGGCTGTTCCGTGTAACCCCAACGGTTTTGTTAGTAATGTTTACATGTGTATCGATCAAAGGAATCGCATGCAGACGACAGAATTTTTCTTTGGATTTTTAATACTCTTCACTTATTTAGAAAATATCTTTGAATCATATTCCTAATATTTTAAGGGCAATTTAATACGATTATTACTACTACACGTTATATATTTTATGTAAAAACACGCAGTTAAAATGTGCTAGGGAGGTCCTAGGAACAGCCGCATTAGTCTCTTAAAAATAAACACATCGTTTTGACTGGAACTAACACGTGAAATTGACATGGTTTTAAAACTTTTTACAGTTTGAAGTTGTGCTTTCATGATCAGTGCGAGACAAATAGGTATTTCTGATCTGATAATTTACTGATGACGTTCGTGGTATATTGGAGAATAATGTCCGCGGTACCTCAAAAGAGGTACATTTAAATTTTGCTATTTCATATTTTGCTTTTTATTCAAAAATGAATATAAGAACAATTATATCAAACACACATTTTTGCATTTGAGATGATATCCAAAATTTATCAAAAAATATCTCTCCCAAAAAAAATATCCATGCAGTTACAGGGTATTTAAATATAGAGAAGGGAATGCCACTCACAGGGGTCCATCACTGATCAGGACATACATGATGTTCTGATCGGCCAGGAAAGTCTTGGGCTGGATATACGGAAGCTCCAAAGGGGTGTTATTCTTCATGGCTTCTTCATTTTCGTAGACATACATCAAGCCCTGAACCATTTTCAAACAACACTCCACCCCCATGGGCACCTCAATGTCAAAAGGGTCTTCTTTCTTTGGAGGGTGAAAAGGATGATCAGAAACTGCAAATGAAGGATAGAAAGTAAATGTAAATATGTTCTCAACAGAGATTGAAATAAGCAAACTTTAGAAAGCTTATTCTCTTGATAAGAGGCCCAGTTGATTAATTATATGAATTAAATATAAGACAAACAAAACTATATATTAACTATTTACTAGAAACAAGGTGCATTAAAATAGCATGTTTCATACAATTAGAAGAATTTTAATAGTTGTTCCCCCTGCAATATATGAGTAAAATAATTTGTTCAAATATTAACAGAATTCCCACTAGTGTATAAATCAATTAAATCATATTTGCAAATTGGAAGAAACACCTCTATTAAGCAAACAATCTTTAAAAAATAAGAATAAGATTTCAGGTGGGTTTAAAATTACATATGTAAATAAAAATGTATATATACTAACTGTTCAACATTACCCACACATGTATATGGCTGCATACTAGTACTTTTAACTTAAGGTACTTCATTTGTGTGTCTATATACCTGTAATCAAGCCAACAGTCGCACATTTCTCTTGATTTATTTTTCTCAGATTTATTTTGATTTTTAAAATTTTAACTTAAAACTGACATGCGTAATGTTTGATTCGAATACACTGTAACACATGTATCTCAGTAAGACTCCTATGATACGCACATCCTTTTTTACTTGGATTTTAGGAAATACACATATGTAACATCAGAGTGCATCCCATATTCAACAGTGGGAGCTCCATGATCAGCTAGTACTGTAGCCATACTTTACTGGATTTTTTCAACCATTAATTCAAAAGAGTTATTAGCTAGTATTACGGTACATCCATTCTTTACTTTGCATCCTATAAATCCTTGACTTCTATCTGTACATCCATTCTTTACTTTGCATCCTATAAATGTACTTTGTTTGTCCTTGACTTCGAAGACGAATCAATTAAGTCATAATTAAGAATAGGGAATCATTCGAGTATTATGAGGTGATAATTTCGGTCGGGGTGTGGTCAAATCAAATAAAGCCCAAAGGGCTTTATGATAGATTTAACCACGCTCCAACCGAAATTATCACCTCATAATATTCAAAGAATGATTCCTTTTTACTTATATTATTTCCAATTTGTACACTTTAAAAACATTTTAAAACCACTATTTGTTCATGTAGCACATGCTATGTATTACTACGCGGTGCAACCAATACAGTTTTTTGGGGGATTACGTTTGATTCGTAATGTTATCACAGACAAAGACAGTCGAAAATGTAAATATTATTTTTTCAAGCACATTAAAATGTCTGCATAAGTATTATAACCATAGTTTTTGTTCATTCATATAAACGGAATTAATTTTTCCTATTTAAGCTGATGTACCAGTAATAAACAATGAAAATGATGTCAGCCTTATTCAGATAAATGCGCTTGAACAGATTTTAGCAACAATTAAATTGCATCCTACTGGTGTCACATACAGAATTCCCATCATTCAATATGAGCAGCACTCTGACATACAATTTTTTGTGTGTGTTGACCTTTCATATCCAAATATAAAGACGGGTTTAATATGCGTAAAAAAGGACTTACATGATTTAAAGTGCTAGGGGGGGGAATCCAAATGCAAATTCTGCAAGCACGTTTAATAAGGGTTTCAAAACATTTAGAATTAAGATATGATATACATGTATATATACTCAGAGTGAAACAAAAGCAAACTCCATAATTTCAAAAAGCATGAATATGTATTTTTGTAGACATAATGTTTCCTTTATTTCTGATTTAATTCAGACAGAGAATTTTCTTCCCTCTGCAAGATGAAACAGGGTACATGTAGTATATTTATTGGGCTGCATGGTCAATGGACTCCATGCGGGAATGAACACTTAGTCAATGTGAAGTCCACAAGTAGTGTACTAATGATGTACGTCCCTTGCAACATGGAAAAAAATGTTAATGTAGGTTTCAAAAGTGTTATTTATGTAAGTGCATTATTCACTGGAGCTCACAGATTCACAAAAATCAACATTATATTTAAATAAAGATTTTTTATTTCTTGAATGTTATGTTGCCCTTTATAACAACAATTTAAACATTCATTGCTTTTACTCAAACTTTTCTAAATTCATTCAACAATTGGAAATTTTATCAATAGGATTCTGAATATGCATTAAATAAATCTTATCATAATCAAAGTTTATTGCATAAGAAAAACACAATTTATTTTTTGATGTGAACTCAAATGAACAAAAAAATGGCTGAACTCTAAAGTTGCTAGATCACACAATTATAAGAGGCACCTAACACAGCAGGTTTATACCTCTACGATCAAAGTACGGTATTCCATCCATATCTACAACGAAAGCAGTGGTCATCAAGCTACAATTACGCCCCACTATAATGGCCGACATCATTGCATCAATTTGTTCATTTATGTCACTTTTTATCTTTGTATGTGCACTGTCATGCACAGAAATACATTTAAAATCTATATAGGCACAGTCTGTGGTGTATATTTGAGAAAAGGGTATATATTAACATGTAATTTCAATCATATTCATGCAAATATAATTAAAACAAAGTTTATATATATAACTATTGTACTGTTTTTTGATTAGATCTTAGAGCTTCATGACAATTCATTGACAGCAGAGACAGATAGTTCATGTATAAGACGGGCATCATAGTCTCTGACATGCTCTAGCTGCTTATGTGAAAATAAGACATTAATTTACTTGGACTCTATGTAAGCTATCTCCCAGAACGTGCATGCAAATTTTACAACATGCAAGTAAGTTCTCTTCTAATGATGGTAGTAATTATTTATCTATACTGTTTAAGCCAATCACAAAAATCCAGTTTGTTATGTTTGCATGTTCATATTCATGTACATGTGCTTTACATTTTTACGTGTACTAAATTCGTTTTGATCAAGTCATTCAATTAAGAATGTGCAAATGCATTAACATTTTTCAAAATTTTTAAACTAACAAAATTTATGGAAAGTATAGAACAATATAGAATAGAATACTATGCAGCAAAAAATAAAGACTTAAACTTTCAACAAAAAGAGTCTTAGAACTACAAATACCTGCAGTAATCAGATGAAAATACACAGATCTCAGGGAAACTATAATTCAAAATCAAGAGTTGTATGTAATTGTATACCTGATGAGCCCTTTCCAAAGCCCTCCTTCATTCCCTGGAATTCCTCTTTATCCTCCAGATTCTGGAGGAAGCGGGCAGTAATCTTAGGGAAAGACTGATGCGACATGGCCATGTATTTCTCCCGAATCATCAGAGCCTGCACCAAACTTTTGGATGCCTCTTTCAGGTCTGGCATGGGTACCTACAGTGAAAACATCTACCATTACATGAACAAATGAATATGGAAGCTGTAGAATCCCTTGGTGGGTTTTTTCTTCCACTTTTCTTCCACTCAATTTTTGAAAAAAATATGCTAGTTTGTAATTATATATCCTGATGTAATCTAACTCGCTCCTATCGCTGAAAATATACTGTGGAATCTGGTGGCTCAATTTTCGTGGTATTCGTGGGTAGCACTTGATCCCCACGAATTAACATCCTTGACGAAAACAAATTTAGAAAGAGTTAGTTTTCTTACTGAATCTGAAAACCAACACAGCCACGAAATTACATTCCCACAAATAAGCAAAACACCCACAATCCACGAAAATTGGCCCCCACAAATTTAAATGATTCCACAGTATTGCATGTTACTGTAAAAGAAAATAAGATTATATCACAGGCACCTGACGTTATATATTTTTCTCATAATAAAAACAAATACCCTATATCTAATAATACACAAGGTAACCATCCCCGCCATCTTGGATTTATTTCAAACTGTCACATCAGCTGGAAGTTTTGCTTGAAACTCATCAGTAAAATTATTTTGCGATCCTCTCCGTCTCCCGATCGGTCATTCAACATCTAAGGTTACAACCAATTCAACCAAAACGGTGCATTACACCTGTCATTAATAAAAATCACCCCTCGATCTGCATCTACTGCCTAAAATATGCGACAAAAGGCTAAAGGGTGGACGGAAGTTGTCACCTATATGTAAATGAGATTTCCCTGCACCGTGTGTTTGTTTCAATATTTTAAAATATATGCATTTATAAACATGTTTATATAAACTTTGTGTAATAAAAATTATTATTGACTGTTTATAGTATCCCTTTTCTTAGTTTTAAGTTGTATGTTGACCGAATTCAAAATTGACGCCTTTTGAATATTCGTATCAGTGCTATATTGGAAGGGATTACCCAAAGTATGATGCAATTTGTGTCAACTTCCGTCCACCCTTTAGCCTTTTGTTGCATATCTAAGGCAGTAGATGCAGATTGAGAGGTGGTTTTTATTAATGACAGGTGTAATGCACCGTTTTGGTTGAATTGGTTGTAAGCTTAGATGTTGAATGACCGGTCGGGAGACGGAGAGGATCGCAAAATAATTTTACCGATGAGTTTCAAGCAAAACTTCCAGCTGATGTGACAGTTTGAAATAAATCCAAGATGGCGGGGATGGGTACCTTGTGTATTATTAGATAAAGGGTATTTATTTTTATTATGAGAAAAATATATAACGTCAGGTGACTGTGGATTATATATTATAATTTTTCAATTCTGTTTGTAACGCGTACACTTTCTGAATAGTTTAGATATACACTTTCTATACACATGTATAGAAAATTCTGCCTAAGTCACAATGACTTGCACCTAAAGTAAAGTTATGTTTAAATTTGTACAATCTTTTTTTTAAGGTACATACCCGGTAAATGTTTTACCGACTCCATCAAATGATATACATCAATTGATGAAATAACAAAATCAAGCTACATGTATATACCTCTATATTCTTTTTTGTCTACATATGCTAGGTAGGTTGAACTAAATCCCATAGAGACATTCAGTCTCTGGGAATGATCAATACCGCTAGTACATTTTGTAGACAGACACAGTCGATCTCTACATCACAAACGATCTAGCTAAAGGAATGATTACAATGTGAAATTATACATATATTGATCAGAAGAGAATTAATAATTAAGGTGCACATGCAAATACAACATGGTCACATGTAGATATATATAAGTACCAATATCATGGATTATGGGTATAGGAAATTCTCATATCAAACAGTTATACAATAGACCAAGCGCTTCACATTAATTTTCAATACAGCTAAATAAATACCGGTATATTATGTAAAAAATAACTTTTTTGCAAGTTTCCATATTTTTATCCATTTCTTTCATTTTTGTATGATCTGATATTTCTTAAATTGTACGTAGCACTTTTCGTATAAAGTACTTATTGAGTACATGTATGTTCATAACGATAGGGAGATAGAAAACACAGAGTACACATGAGATCCAATGGCATAATCTACAATGAGAGGTATAGGGTTTCTTTTCACACTCACCCCAAGGCTTGCAATCTAAAGTAAGAGGAGGGAGGATCAACACATGCACAACATTTTGATATCAATTGATGGCTAGAATTCAAATGACCCTCCATCCAGGTCAACCCTGAAGTTTGAAGACTAATTTCATGTAATTAAATTTTTTTCTAGTTTCATCATATATTTAAATCAACACTGAAATGCTAAGTACTACTGTGTACAATAACTGTTTTGCATTGAGTTGTTCATTATTTCTATGTTATACCAATATATAAATAGTGCCTGTTTGGGAGGGTACCAGTTGAAATTGACACCCCTCGAAAACCATTGTCAACTGACGCGAAGCGGAGGTTGACAATGGTTTTCGAGGGGTGTCAATTTCAACTGGTACCCTCCCAAACAGGCACTATTTGTTTTATTATACTGAATGTCTTAATTTTATAGCAAATTTTACTGCTTTTATATAGAAAATATGTGAGTGCTACGACGAACCATACGCGCATAATTTACCCGCATGTAACAATTTGTTCTATCGGCCCGTTGCCAAGTGTGTTGCTAACGCTGAGGGTATTAGAACGGATTGTCAACTGCGTCTAAACCAATCAGATTTCAGTATTTAACATGAAAGTATAATAATGAAATAATATTCCTTTTTATCAAAATGGCCAATAAGAATTCTTAATACGCTAAGTGACCCCTCCCCGTTCCAATATTGAGCAGCTTATTTTAAACAGTGACAGTTTATCCCAATTTCACTTGCTTCTTAATTATTGAAACATGATCTTGGAAGGATATGCATAAGGCTGCAAGCTTTTGTGAAGCAAATTTCAATCTGAATAAAATTAGATACCATATTCTGAATAATATCTGCTGCATGCTTCTGCAAGATCAAGGCAGCATGCATGCAAGCTTAAGTAGCATATTCAAAACAATAATCAAATTCTAATCAGATTTGAATCTTCCTAATACATGAATTTCCATCTTATATATTGATTGGAGAATGTTACATGTATTTACCCCACTAATTTCTTGTCCAGCGATGTATATTCGCTGGAAGTCGGGCGCTAGGTCATATTCCTCCTTGACCTCGGGGATTTCATCGTAGACGTCGGTGGAGGACATTCTCTGGTACGACTCACTGTCCATGGCACTCGGTTTGCCGACAGAGCTAGCACTAAAACATAATTTAAGATATTAATTCATATAATTTGATTTTTTTTCCTTTTTCAAAAATCTACATGAAAGATTTAATAATATTAAAATAAGACTTAAAGATGTAACATGATCATGGTACCGCGGGTACATGTTTGTGAAACATACAAAATTTATCAAATTAAATAAATATTGATTATATTTATATTCATTTTTCATTCGTGCAATTCTTCTTATGGCATGCAATGAATTTCTTTCTTTCAAAAGTTACTCATGCAATAACATGCAAATACTTGTACACCTGACTATATAGATATTGTGTCTATATGATGAATATACTTCCAGTTTACATGTACTTGACAATGCTATACAGTTCATAATAAATGAATGGCGATTTTTGCTTACATATGAGAGATAATTATATAAAACTGGGCAAAACTCCTAGAAAAATTGGAATCAGATTATTTTCTGAAAATATTTTAACTACATTGCACAAAAGTTTCAAGAAACTTGTTGAGTGGTTTATGAGGAGTTGTTTTGGAAAAAAAAACACAAAAAAAAACACTTATGTTTTACTGAATGACTGATAAACAGGTCAAAAACAATTAGCAGTAATATACTGTATCCTCCACAACTTGTTGCCTGGGGTATAATTAGAACTTGATAAAGTTAGTCATTTTCACACCAAAACTTCTGCTTTATTTATGAACCATGGACAACTGGTAAAGAGCAATGAGACCTGACAATCTAATTCGTTTTCTTTCTTCACTTGATCGAACTCTCTTACCCTTACATCTATAATGATCATATAAATACAGTGTATATGCACCAAAGAAAAATGTCAAATTCACACCTGTATGATCCTCTTGTCACCAAATGACATCACATTCACATATACCATTATAATCTAGATCACAAGTAAATGCATGGTTATTTACGTGTATTTCCAAGGATTCCAATCAACACAGGATCAGCAAAATTTTACTGATTACTGTCTAGGATGGATATAAAAAATTCCAGTACACGTGTTCCAGCTAAAGCATCGTACTAGGGAGAATCAATAATCAATTACCATCAACATTATCAAACTGCAGACTTCATCATTCATCCTTCATGTAATATTGTTTTTCGCTCAGTTTTTTTTTTCTTCTCTTCAAGCCTATATACGGTAATCTTGAAATTAAGTTGGCAAAGATCTCATTGCTGTTTTAATTCAGTGATAGCTAGCGAGTACCTGGAGATTGCTCAGCATCCACTGACCATATATAAACATTGCTGCTCAATTTAACTGATGTTGCCACCAGAGAGTAGAAGGGAAAGGACTAGCACTCAATATAGATGTACAGGTTATTGATTTAATCCATGATACTATTTAGTACAGTCACACTTACAGCCTCAAATATATATTCCTATCATTTCTATAAGTTATAACATACAATTCTTATATTCTTAGAAAACTGCAAGGGGGGAGGGTGTTCAAGGAAATATTCTTGCTTTAAAATTCATTAACGTACTAAATTTACGGATTTATGCACTGACCAAAAAATCATAATGTTTATGCGATTCTCTCATTGCTTTTTTTTTTTCTTTTCTTTTTAGAGTGGAAAAGAGCTTAACCCTTCTGCAATTTTCTTGCTAAACATGACACTTTTATTATTACTACATGAAAACAATGATAAAACACCATATATTGTACGTTTTCTCCATAGAAAGTAATAAACCAAAAAGTCATGCAAATAATTTTTTCATTAAAAATGTATGCAAATTAACGAAAACTGTATACTGGTGTATCTACTTAATTAATAATGCTACACAAATATTGTATGATAAAAATCTGAACTTCATACCCGGTAATTCATTTTTTACATAACAACATACATTGAATTATTAACTTAATTATAATGACTGGTTAGAAGAAAACAATCTAAATCTACATCACACATAATATATAAAAAAGCATTAAATAAAGATTTGCCATGCTGTATCATACTTAATCAAATGTTACATATTCTAAAAGACTAAAACCCTTCCCCTGAACATCAAGCTTATGCATGCTTTTGCAGTGCACCATGGTTAAAGTCACTCACTTATTTTTTTCATGATCTGTGGATGCTTGATCACCACTGTTAAAAAATCTGAAAATGGAGGCTGCAAACATGAAGGTCCGTATCACACTACAGGACATGCACTCAGTCGAGTAAATTTAAAAATAAAATTTTAATTTTAACCTAGTTTTAAAAAGAGTAGGTAAATTTAAAGGTTTATATAGTCTTCACTGCAAAATGAAATGATACTTGCTCACATTTCATGAAAATAATAGAAACAAGACTGATGTAGATAGATGATGATCATTGGAGAATATTCTTTATACTTGTACTAATAATGTACTAATTGCGACGATTATGCTTGTATGTTTCACTTTTCTATGAATTAATTCACACAGCTATTATGACTTTACCAATTGCATGATTTTGAAATGTCACCTTCATTGATGGATATATATATACACATTCTAAAAAAACTACCAATAAATTTTATTCTATATCTACTCTCCATCCAACATAAAAGTCTTCCTTACATTCATGACGTAAATAACAATTACATGTGATTCACAATTACATGTATCAAAGTCATAATTAAAATGTATGTATCTTTTAACTCTAACTACTGCTATTACGAAGTAAAGAAATTAATACATGTATGTACTTACAACATTTGATATCAATATCTAATGGCATCCAGACTTTATTACTGAATCATTGTCCATTCATTCAGAAAACCAGACATTTTTAAATCCTTCACACGAACAACATACCGTACATAAACTGTACTAATAATTCATCGTGACCCTAACTGGTGGTCATACAGAATACATGTACGTAACCATTACATGTGTATTATATAATTACATAATGAAACCGACATGCATGCAGATATCACATACATGTAATCCGCAAGGACCTGCTTATAAATATTGACAGAGAAATCTGGTGTCATTGCTGTCAATAGATTGATCAATAAATTGTCCACTTGATCTCCTTTCACACGATCTTTCTCTCTGAGATGAATCTGTGACTGTGTCATATTACCGATCATTACTTAAAGGTACATGTATCATATCTATAATATGATATTCATGATTTTATATATAATTACAGTATACCTGAACATTAGATGGGACAATTGAATTGTACATGCATGCATACATTAAGTTCTTCAAGTAATTTGATGTGCAATTCCCTACAGACAATTAAGTAAGCAGTGCATTTGAGACCAACGTATTCCTGATTGCCAGTATCAAAATAGCACAGTCACCAAATAGCCTTAGTGAAAGGACTATAATTGGTATGGTCAAATATCGATCTGACCCCGATTTTGACCAATTTTTAAATAGTGTCGAATAAAAATCAAATCTTCATAAATCATTGTACATATGATGCCTATCACTTTAATCTTGATTTAAGTCATCTCTGCCCATCAATGTTTATCAATGATGTCACTTAAATGACATAATTCCCGCAATTTTGCAAACAAATGAAAATGTTGTCATTTTTTCCTTATATTTTGCATTTGGAAGTATAGAGCGCAGGTCTGCTTAAGTATGATTTTAACATATGTTTTTCTTCATATAATTATACACATCATACTAAAAAATGGTACTTGAGCAAGCCTGCACTCGATGTTTCCCAGGCAAAAAACCATCGCAAAACACCCATATTTTGCTACAAAACACCAATTTATCAAAATAAGACAATCTTCATGACGTCATCTCTATATTATGACGTCACTGTGGTGATAACCTTTTACACATTTATTTTTCATATGATTTCAACTAACTTCCATCTTATTTTTAAAACTCGGTTTATAAAACTTTAATTTTGGGGGCGAAAAATGCATAATACCGCACATATACCGTAAATCTGGAAATTTTTACCGTAGATAAATTTTTAGCAAATTTGCGCGTCCTCTGCATTCGTAAATTTTTTTTTCCTAAAAATTAATCAACAATAAAAAAAAGTAAATAAAAATTTTGCCGAAGGCTGGTATCGTCTCCTTACTATATGAACAGGTGTCTGTAAGTAGTAGTCATTTAAAAAACCTGTTTATATAACCAGGTAATTACCCCCTAGCTATAACCAGCGTGTGGAGAAGGGCTTCACTCAAAATCGGTATCTTCGATTGACTGGCAGCCTCATGTGTACATGTATATTGATGACACTGCATGCATGCGTGATTTATTCATACATATGATATGTACCGGCGTTACGCAGAATGTAGTGTTATTTTGTTTTTACCCCATTCACAGTGTACCGACGGGACACCAAAATTCAAGGAATATGAGAATTTGTACAGTATTTTGAATTTCTCGCATCATGCTGCCATTTTCTTCTCATTCTCGCTCGCTCGACACAGGAAAAGCATCACCTGTGTTTGACACGTGACCCTCCGATACCTGTGTAGTATACACAAAATGTCACATAGGTGTGAACTGCTAATTGGGATAATTATCTCACTATAAATCCGTATCAAGATACCCCTTTAGGTAGTTTTGTTGCATTTGCTGCTATTATTTTATATATCGGTAATTTGAGCAAGATATAAATTGCAGACATAAACTCTCACATGATACTATATAAAGTTGGTAAACATAAACGATTCGTGAGAAAATTAGAGGCGGCGGTAATATACGATATCCGAAGGTTAGCCAACATTCTGCATGTCAATATGTGTGACATTTAATATATGCGTGCTTTTTATTTTTAGCGCCGATGACAATTCGCAAAAATTTAAAACGTAAAAATTAATCTATAGCTTTATGACTCGGATTCGCAAAAATTAATCGACGTAAAAATTTCCAGATTTACGGTAGTCCTTTGAGCAATAAGATTTTTTTGTTATTTATCATATCAAATGTAGAAAAAAAAAACTTAATAATTTCAAACAGATATGCAGTCACCTGTCATTCAGAATGTCTGAATAATTATTCCTACAGTACAGAAACATCATTAACATGTTTGGATATCTGATAACAGATATATAATAACATGTACATGTACAAATGAATAATATAAGACTAATACATAATACATAAAGTGAATTATTGCACATCTTTGACAGCTAGGGGAAGTACCTAGCAGTGCTTTACATAACCAGAACTGTTATATAGAACATAAATTATAAATCATTAAACTATACACATAACTTAGTTCAAAAGCAGTTTGGTCATCCGTTTTTATTCTCATACATGCAGATATTGTAAAACAGTATGTGTATATACATGTATTTGGTGCACTGTTCATGGTTATGAGGAAATGTGATTCTTTTGCAAGCAATTACAGTGTTTTGAAGACAATTTAAGATTTATGTAAAGACCATGCAGTTTTATCTCATTAGCTAAAGATAACAATTAGGGTATAACATGTACCTAGTCCAGTACATTATCATTCAAACACTTGGATATTCATGAAAATTTTATGACAAATCGACAACTCCCTGGCTTCTGCAGAAAGCGAAAGTACGGCACGTGCGATCTCTGTCATACGATTGCTTATGGAAAAAGCCAGGGAGTTGTCGATTCGGATGTTTATGCAAGAAAAAGATAAAAATTTGTTGATGTAGATGTAAATAGAATTAAATTGGAGGTGAGATCTTAAAGAAGAATCATTTATGAAGGAATACAAATCGGCCCATATGTCTAGTTTAACAATTTAAATGAGAAATTAGCTGATGAAGCGAGGCGGTATCCAAGATGGCGTCCTCCATTGTTATTTTTCCTCCAAGGTACCCTCTTTTTTAACGATGTTTTTTTTTTTCTACACAGGCCCCTGTGGTTATATAGATATCATTTGTAAATCTTGCGATATTATCCTCGCCAAGGAAAAAGAAGCTTTGCAATTCCACACGTGGCTTTAACGATGACTGATTATATCTTTTAACTTGACCATAACAGGAAACTTGACTTGCAAAGCTGCACGATTTGTGATAAGCATGTAAACATCGTTTTGATATTGAAAAAGAATATACGATTTCCTACTAGTCCTTACTTCTCTTATACGGTATGTTAAATTTTGGCAACTTAATTAACTTATTTTTTTTCTGAACAAAGGCAATTGTTAAAGTTTCTGCACTCAAATATGTTTTTCCTCCCCCTAAAATAGCATTAATACTGTTAATCAATATAATGGTAAATGCATGCAAACCTTTTTATTGCATGTGTTGATATTACTAAATTTCAAAAATCTTTTATATTTTAGTTGATATTGTTAATTACTAATTGAAAACCCTTTCTACATAATGTAGTGCATAAAATTCTGCGCTTTGAAATATACGCGAAAACGGCCGCGCGCAATGCTACCGCTTTTTGGTTCAAAATCTACCTATTTTTCATCACTGGAGGTTAACATGTATGATAGAAATCATGGATACAAACTTTTTTTTAAAAAAAAAAAAAATTGGGAATGCTAAATGCTAACTCCATATGCAATCAAGAAAAGAAGGCACTCAAGACATAAATCTTGCCCTTGGGTCATGACATGTCTTGCTGTTACTATGAAGCATCCATAGGATCAAATTAATTCATGGCTCCAATCGAATCTCAAAATATCTTACCTGAAACGGTTTCTAGAAATAAACAGCACATGCAAGTCACTCGCTTATCTCTTTTTAAAATTAAAATTATTTGACATTTAATAACAACATTTATTATTCTCTTCATGATACATGTAATTACTTAGCTATAGTCATGCAGATAATATTAAATTGTTTGGATGCAAAATCACGGACTTTGCTCATTAGACACTTCATGGTACAACGAACATATTTAGTAAATGAAAGGATACTGCAGTAAAGTCTTAGTCCACTTTTCACCCTAATAAAATATATGCAGTTTTTAAGCTCTTAAAAAATTGTGTGAAAAAATGTGTTACCAGCTATCAAAGTAGAAGATGAATTAAGATCCAACATAAAGATTTTGTGGAATTCAGACATTGCTGCAAAGCTAGTTCATTGATTTTTTCAAAGCTAGAACATTGTTCACATCATGAGCTCCTTTGCAGAGCTAAAACATTTTTTTTAAACTAGTACATTGTTCGCATTATGAGCTTATTTGCATAGCTAAAAAATTTTGTTAACAAAAAGTTGTATTAAAAAAAAACCATACCCATAAAAAATGGCATCCTTAACAGTAATACCGACTGTAATTTATATAATTATCATTTCATTTATAGTATCCATAGAAAACAAAGTCAAAATAGCTATATACCAGTATATAAATTTACTTGTATTAAGAGTTTTATGTATATGTACCAGTAAATACATGAATTGTGCATTTCACTAACCTTGAGCTAAGCTGCTTCTCAAAATAAAATTTCCTTTCATTTTCTTCTATGGGGTATTCCGGGATCTCATAAGGAGCAGACCCTTCTTTGCCACTAATCTCCGTGCTTCTGCTCAAAATGGTGTCAGCCAGTAGTTGAAATTTTTGATCCATTTCTGTGTGGATGTGGTTAGGGAATTTAAGTTTGGTAGGCGTAAAAGTTGGCGACAGGATTTCATCTAGAAATGAACAATTTATCAAAACTGTTTTATTAATAGAATGCTATGCATACACAAGCATACCTTGGTAGAGAATATTTCAACAACTTGCCCCTGAAGAACTGTCAACAAATTTTGTTGTATATATTTCACATTATGTTTACTTAAAGAGGGATTGGTGATTTACTAACAGTTGGTATTTAAAAACTCTGACGTATGCAACAAGGCTCATAAATGATAACAAGTTAACGAGGTCGAGCACAGTTTGAGTGTGCATGACTTTGTGCATCTTTTTATTTTCATGCAACCGTAGGTGCAAAGTCATATATAACTTTCTTTTATATTGTGATTTTATACAAAATTAACATTAATTTATATGTACTGGTAATGTTTCTAATTTGAGAAATTGTGATTTTATTACCTTGATAGGGTGAAATGCTAAAATGGCACTTATGTGTCATCATATCTCGATACTGCATGTAAGCTATGCATATATAAAGCCGAAGAAAAAAGTATGATTCATGATTCACTAATTTTTTTTTTGAGGCAGTGATGGGTTTTTTGAAATAAGAACTTGACAGCTAGAGCATCAAAAGAAACATATTAGCATTTTAAAAGTGTTAATTCATTAAAAATTATTTTTTCTAAGCCAATTTATACCCAAATATGCCAAATTTTGGGAGGAAAAAAACAACTTTCGATATAATCCGTAGACCAAACCACGAGGACATTTTTTTAAATTTCACAATTTGGTGACTTATTACAATAGTTTTTATATATACATTTGAAAGAAAAAGAAATCCCTAGGCAAAAAATACCGGTAAGTGAAAAATGTGAAAAATAAATTTATTTTTTTTTCTAAAAATAATTGATACAGAAGTAAAACTATATACATGCAAGAAATTTCATCAATATAATGATTAGAATAGAAATAATTAGACTCAGCTTTGTCAAAACGCAATTGTCTCTTTATTTTTTTTACTAAATGTTAAAAAGTTCATCGAAATATGAACTTGGTTGCCAGTCACATATGCCCGAAGGGCTTCTCAGAAGATATGATTACATACCAACCAAGTTCACATCCCGGTGAACTTTTTAACATGCTGTTTATTACTTGTATTTACCTATGAGAAAGGCAAATTGTGCAGAATTATTAACATATATACATGTATTTTTATGTTTACAATAATGCAACCGTCAAAAGATAAGTGCGTGCGGTTATCATTGTGATGTTACGAAAAAGTTCACGCAGAATTGAATGTTTGCTACTCTATAGGTTCATATAAGGAAACATATTTGCAAATGTAAATATAATTTATACAAAAATTTAAAAATGTCTGCCAATTTAAATTACCACTGTAACATAAACTCAATGAAATGAATTTCTTGAGCAATATCAGAGCAGTGATCCATTGTAATCATCCAATTAATGTTAAAAATGATAGTACTGTAGCAGATATCCTCTTTGACATATTTTCCCTCTTTTTACCCAGTAAATAAAAAAAAAAACGAACAGTTTTAATCCATTTATTGACCATACACAAGTTTTTTTAAACATCATCATCCAAGTGCTTTCATGTCATTTGCAATTACAATTGCAAAATCGCTGTACAATTTTTTATTCAAGCTGTGTGTTTTAAACTGATACCGTAGAGGGGTGTTTTAAAGGAGAATTCTTGGTCTTTATCATTCCATTGAATGTAGTATGGAATCAAAAAGTATTTATGAACATCAAATTATAATATAGCAAAAATGTGAAAGATATGGGATCCTGGGACAGCTAGATATGCGAGTTAATGTAGGTTATAAGTTATCCAGGATATGAGTTCTCTAAGCAATCATTGCATGGATGTTCAAGCTGCAAAATTATAACACACTGATAGGGATATGTTTTCCTTTACAGTTCTCGTCTCCATATAACACTTAATATATAAAAAAGAGAGTAGATGCAGATCTGTAACTCTACATGGAAATATGGGTTGACATATGCCGTACACCTTCAGTTTCTAACATATAAAAAACAATGTACTTTCAGTGCATCGTACATTGCAAGTGTTTTGATTGGGAGGATTCTGAGGAACGCTTATTCTATCTATGAATTGCCAATCAAATAACCCCGTAGATCTACAAATCTGCACGGAAGAAGAGAGCTGTGTGGTATGAGAAGATCCTGTGATTGAAGCAGGCAAGACCTTATGATGACTGGATATTCATTACCGAGCACACAACGAGATTTTTTGTTTGCAAAGATTTAAACAGGTCTGGTAAAGAGTCAGTGTTTGGAATGGTCAGAACAACGTTCTTCATTAACATAATAATTTCAATCAAAATGTCATCTAGAATCCTGGCTAAAGCATTGTTGAAACTGCGTTTTAGCCTAGTCAACAAATTACGACGCAATTATAATAATACTGAAACGATCTTAATTAATGAAGGATTGTACCTTGAGCTGGTCTTTTTAGATCACCATTTCTACCATCCATTCTCTCGCTTCTCTCCGCCATCTCAGTTAATTTTTATTTTTATCTAATTTCCGAGCCGAGTACTGAGGTCGATGCTAGTTCAGATCACGTACAGGGAGGTCGCCGTTCGGAATACCTCTATTTAATTACATCGGGTTCGAACAACAAATAATTCCAGCTTTACTTTGGAGGCAACATGTCAACATGATTAAAAAGGCAACCCAGAAAGTAACAATTGAATCGTCATATATGATGTTGCACCAATATTTAATTGATTTTTGTGACCTTTATTTCGAAAGTCGTTATCATGCACACCATGCACACATGTAGTGTAAAATTACAGTAGTGGTATGGCAGAAGCTCCGCTTCACGTTGTTGTTGCATCCCTGGAAGACGCCGAAAAACGGATAAATGAATTCGAAGTTGAAACAGTAACTAGTTTCACTGTTTTCCGTCGTAATAAGGGATTCAGAGAGGTCTTCAGTGGCAAGTGCCTTGTTATGTTAACTATGTTTAATATATAGAAAATGTTTTCATGTCTGTGTGATATTCAGAGTGATATATTTAATATACAAACAAGTTATTCAGTTTTCAAGTTTGAAATTTATACATTGAGAAAATACCATTTATTGCATATTATTTTACTAGCAGACTTAGGTAAACACAGAGTGAAGTGGGAGGATGTGAGTCGTGGGGAAGGACCAAAAATTCAGTATAATGGAACCCCATTCATAATATTAGGTTGGGATGTAAGAGAGTGCCAGTTTGGACCTGACAGAAATGTGACGAAAAAGCTAAAGTATCAGTTGGAAAAGGTATCTTAAAATTTTGTTACACACACAGTATAGGGCAGGGTATCGGCTGGGAATTTTGTATTGCAATATAAAATTTGCAATATATTTACATGGATTTTAACTGTATTGCGATATGTTTTGAAAACTAATGTATATGAAATGAATCTAGACCACAGCAAGGCATGTTTGGTCAGTCTACGGTGGCAAATAGGGTTTTGAATTGAAAGTTCATTCTATATTATGACAGTAGGTAAAGAACTACAAGTCAGCTGATGTTTAGATATTCAGACCTCTTAATGTTTATGCATTTAATTAATAAAGACTTTCCATTGATAGAATGGAAACAAAATTTTCAGTTCGATACACATGCATACATACAGTTTTATTTCTGAGCATTTCCAATGCCATTAGTTCAGAAGTTTGATTATCAGTTATTGTATATATATAGCATCTCTCATGATTTGCGATGGTATATAATTTTTATCCAACAAGTTGTGAGTTTTCTATCCCCGAGCCTTGGCAAGGGGATAGAAAACACACAACGAGTTGGTTAAAAATCATATACCATCGCAAATCATGAGAGATTCTTTTTATCACATGTTTTACCACGTCTTTTGTTAAACCTTAATCTTTTCTGTAAACATTTTAATTGTGAGCCACACAACACATTTACTACAAGACGTCAACAACTTTACGCATGGAAAAAAGTTCCTTGAAGATTAACAAACAAGCATTTCATTTTCTAACATATTTTTATCAATTTATGAAAAAAATTAAACAGCATGAAATGCTTCACATTTATAACTTCACACTTTTCAACTGAATTATTTTGTTACATTTTCATTCTACGTCAATCATCACCTAAACCTACATAATGTTTAATTATGACGTCACGTGGCGTAAGAACACACAGTGTAATATCAAAAATTTATCCCATGAGTGATATCCACCGCATATTGAGATAAACATGTGATAAATGCACGTCTTCATATAGTGGTTCATAAGAAAATGTATCACTTGGGAGATTGCTTTTATTCCTAGACCGTGGAAGGAAAAAAAGACCATTCCTACATACAAAAAGGCAGGACGTTGGTTCAAAACACAAAGAAGCAGGATTGTCCTGCAAGAATTCACTTAAAAAGAATATGTGTTTTTCCAGAATATAAGGTAAGTTACAAATTCTGTTTTGTCATGTACTTAGTATATGAGTCACCAAATTTAATGTTTTATATTAGAAAATTCTCTCAGATATTTTGAGCAGATGTTAAGTAACTTGGATGATTTTTCTTATTCAGATCAATGGCCCAGACTCCATCTGGAAAAGAAAAGACCAGTCGCGAAGACTGAAAACTGATCTTGAGAATAAAAAAGATCCAGTGACATGGGAAGAGGAGATCCATATTCTTTTTCCCTCTCTGGATGATCATAGGAACCATGTTACTGGACAAGTATTTTAAAAAAATACAAATGATAAATTTGTTAATGTGATATGCTTTGAAAATTTGACCTCTAGGTATATTGGCTTCATTATTTCTTAATACAATGTTTGTTTTTTTTATTCTTAAGCTTGCAGGGATTTGTCAGCCTATTGACAAAGTAATTAAAAAGAAAATTCAATGTCTAATGGATGAGGGTGTCACCAAAGTAGCTGAAATGAAGCGTCACATTAAGAGCTTCAGTAAAAAAGATCTTGGAAATACATCTACCCAGAATAGACGCTTCTATCCATTAGATAAAGACATTAGAAATGTGATGGATTCCTATAAAAATCAAACAAGGTTAGGTCATGTATATTCAGAATCGTATATAATTCACCAAATTTATATAAAAAATCAATTTAATTTACATGTATTCAATGAAATGTATACTTAATTGATTTGCATATTTAGAAGACATGCAAGAAAAATGGGAAATATGATGTGTGTACGTTTTTAATCATTTTGATTAAATTCTATTGTAGATTTTCAAAGGATGATAAAGAAAATCTTGAGTTGTTGTTAGAAGAATATAAGTCTGTGAATGACAAAGACAGTTTCTACCTTGATATCTCTGAGTATGTGCATGCCGTGGGTTCTTTATTCAGTCATTAGTAATTTGATATCTTTAGTAAACTATTGTTTTAATCTGCAAAAGATCTAGAATGTAATTGCAAAGGAAGGTATATTTACTCGGACATTTTTCTACTTTTTCGTACTCATTTAAAACTGTAACATTTTAAATCCCTGCAACTTACTCATCTTACAAAGAAGTTCTTAATTTTTTTTTTGATATTTAATTGTGCATGCAGGTAATCAGACATGATTATCATGTGGGAATAGTAATTGCAGGAATGTACAGCATAACAACCATTATTAAATTCCTATCATCGCCGTTTTAGAGATTAATCTTTTTATTTATGAATTCATTATAAACTACTGTTTATTACAGAACTGAAGATTTCCTATTTGTTGGCCAAACAGAATGGCAAAAAAGATTACTCAATATGTATGGTCAAGAAATCTGTTTGTTGGATGCAACCTATAAAACAACAAAATATGACCTGCCAGCATTCTTTGTGTGTGTTAACACCAATGTTGGTTACACCATTGTTGGCTGCTTCATTACTGCAAATGAAACAAAGAATTCAATAATGAGAGGTCTGCAGTATTTTAAGGACTGGAATGTAAATTGGCATCCCAAATATTTTATGACTGATTTCGATACATCTGAAATTAGTGCTATAGAGGAAACTTTTGAAGGTAAAAAGATGGTGTTTTTATTTCTTTGATATTTTGCTGTTGTATGGCAAGTTAGTTTTCCTTACTGGTGAACAATTAAGAGTTTAAAAAATGACTTCATTTTTATATATACATGTATACATTTTGAATTACAAATATTTTTATTCAATATTAAATAAATGTCAATGAAAGTAAGGGGTCAAGAATAACTCACTGTGTTCAATATTTCATTTTTTCTTAACAAATTGTTTATTACAGCAGAGTATTGGTAAGTTGTTTAAATTGTTGTCAGAGTGTGTGGGCTTTTCGTTGTGTGTGCTCTCATCCAACATCTTGAGACTGTATATATATATTTTCGTTTCACAAAATCTCACCTCATCTCAGAGTGTTTCAGCATTGATGATAAAAAATCATCAATTCTAGATCATTCTGTTAGTAATATCATCAAGATTAATATGCTTTCTATGACATCTTTAACCTGCAGATGTATTTATAATTTTGTATTTACATATACGTCTCATCCATGCAGAACTCATTTTTCACTGTTGTCAGCAGACTTCATAACTTTCCTCTCACATATACACCTTTTGTTTTATATATTTAAATTTACTGGTAAGTTTGGTGATGGAGTAAATACAAGAAAAAAATTATTTGGTGTTATAATTAAATATGGTTCATGGTAGATGTTCTCATAGATGTAGCATTTAACATAAAAAAATATTAATAAATATTGGATAAAAGCAGACAAAATTAGATATATCTTTTCAATGCAATGTAAATAAATATATGTATCAGTTAATTTAAAAATACAGTTAATATTCTTATGCCTTAATTACTTAATCCATCCCTAGATGTAGTGATAATGGTTAGTGCTTATTAAAATGTGGAAAAAAAAAATAGAAAACCATCTATTGCTAGTGTAAAACACCATATTATCTTCAGTAATAATGATTATATTTATTAATCTAAAAAGGAAAAGAAATCAGATCGAGTATAAACAGTGTATAACATGTTTCTTTGTTTTTGAAATATTAAGACTTTATTTGAATATTTTGGACCAAAAAGGCAATATATTTACATTTTAGGTCCTTATAGAATAATAATAACCATCTTAGCAGATCTTTTAAATAAACAGAATGGGGTAGACATTGGTAATTGCAGATATTCATGTGGAAGTCTTTGATTTTATCTCATCATAATTATTTGAATTTGCAGATTGCCACGTTTATTTATGTGACTTCCATAGAGAACAAGCCTGGGACAGGTGGCTCAAGTCACACGTCAATGGTTGTGCAGAGTACAAAGATGAGATACTTTCGATGTAAATGCGTCATAGTTAAATATGTGATTTGAAAAATTATTTTATTTTAATATATACTTTTCTGACAATTATCTGACGCAGCAATAATTTAAGGAATTCTGTGTTGATGGTATGCTTATAAAGATCCACAAATATCCTGTTATTTATTAATCTGACATGAAAGATATGGAATTATATGCAAAATTTATCTAATCACTGATGTCATCATATATACATGTGATATATACTAGTAACTGCTTCTCAATTTTAGAACATTTACTTGTATATGTAGGTTCCGAGAAATAGCTAAATCCACAACAGAAAACCAATTTGAGCAGAACTTGGACAATTTACGTTCCAGCAAGATTTGGAAAAACAAATTGAAGCTGCAACAATGGTTTGAGCGCATTTGGCTAGCTAATTATGAGGTAACAACGTATAATTTTTTTTTACAATGTATAACATTTTGAAAAGAATAATGAAATTGCATGTTTGAAATTTAATTTGTCATTAAAATCATGTATTTAGGATATAATTATGTTTTTTAGAGATGGGTAAGCTTGTTTAGGAGAAGTTTGTTCAATGTCAGAGTGTCAACAACAAATGGACTTGAACGACAACACCTAAAATTAAAACAAGAATACCTTTCTCACACAAGTGACAAGTCATTGTCAAACCTTGTCAATGTCCTTTTTTCGCAAGTCTTTCCTGAAAGTTACACACGGTTTGTACCAGATTATTATCAGTACGTAAGATAATTTTTTGCACTAGAAAATAGTTTATTACATGTATAATAAAATCATTAATTATTATTTGCAGGTATATTCAGTACAATGCAAGAAGCTTGGATTCTTGTAAAGCCTACATCACCAGCATTCCAAGTTTTTTGAAAAATAGACCAAGAATGCTTGTAGAACACTGTGTGAAAAGAATGCCTCCTCAAGTACTGGTGATACCAGGGGAAAACATAAGAGAGAGGTCATCTGGAAACTTTCAGGTGAAGAGTGTGGATTCTGGAAGTGTGTATGATATTAATCTAGAAACACCATGTCCATCCTGCACTTGTTATGACTGGCAGAAATATCACCTGCCATGCAAGCACATGCTTGCAGTATTTCACAATTATCCGAGCTGGGACTGGGACTTTTTTCCAGCTGAGTACCGGGATGCCCCCCACTTTAATCTTGACTTTGAAATTTTGGAGTCCATTCCGAATTTTGAGTCAAAAATTAAACAATCATGTCCAGTAGAAACATCTCCAGAAATTCCAGTACATGTATCTCCAGATGAAAGACCCAACAGTTGCACAGATGCAGAAGAAAGAGAAAGCCGGTTAACAGATGCCCCATCAAACACCAAAGACTGGCTTCAGTGCAGAGAGCTGGTTAAACAAATTCAAGGCAGCATAATGAATGTTTGTGGACTCAATATCAGCAACATTGTTCAACAACTGAAACAAGTTGCTAATGTATTAAAGGAAATTGAGCCAAAGGATGATGACCTTCCTGTAATAATGACACCAAAACGAAAAAGGATCAGAAACATGGATGATGTCTCACATAGTATGACTTTTATTTTAGACAGTGTTAAAATTAAATAAGTTCTAGTTAGTACACGTACTGTTAAATGCATGTATCATCTGCTTAAATATTAACTATATATGTTATTTAAAAATCAATTACTAGTATTTTTTATAATAATCATTCAGTAGAAAGTATCATAAAGCTATATTATTTTGTATTATAATAGCCAACAAATCATTGCTTGTATTGATTATTTTTCAGAGAGAAGAAAAGTTTCAAATTTGCCAAGGCCCAAAAAAATAAAATCAAGGAAGCAGAAAGGTATTTTTTCTAATAAATAAAATGTACATTTCTGATATTCATGTAGCAGTGGCACATAATTATGCATTATACAAATATCACATATAATGGTTTAGAGGGTGACATGCCAGAATGTTTGCCCCAAGGTGACAGGAAAGTCCTGAAGTGTTATGTCACCCAATGACAAGGGTTTAGATCCCTCTCACTGAGGGCAAAAATCCTGGTATAGTCACCTGAGAAGCCATGTGGGTTCTAATAAGTTTAAGACATGTCTGGATGTTAGGATGCCGTCGTTTTTTTGCACTATTTGATGTAGGTATATGCCAATGTGTATAAAAGTGTTAACCTACCTGTACCTGATGTGAAATGAGAGAGTATTTGATGAAGCTCTATGCCAATGTCTGTATAAGTGTTTACCTACCTGTACCTGATGTGAAATGAGAGAGTATTTGATGTAGGTATATGCCAATGTCTGTATAAGTGTTAACCTACCTGTACCTGATGTGAAATGAGAGAGTATTTGATGAAGCTCTATGCCAATGTCTGTATAAGTGTTAACCTACCTGTACCTGATGTGAAATGAGAGAGTATTTGATGAAGCTCTATGCCAATGTCTGTATAAGTGTTAACCTACCTGTACCTGATGTGAAATGAGAGAGTATTTGATGTAGGTATATGCCAATGTCTGTATAAGTGTTTACCTACCTGTACCTGATGTGAAATGAGAGAGTATTTGATGAAGCTCTATGCCAATGTCTGTATAAGTGTTTACCTACCTGTACCTGATGTGAAATGAGAGAGTATTTGATGAAGCTCTATGCCAATGTCTGTATAAGTGTTAACCTACCTGTACCTGATGTGAAATGAGAGAGTATTTGATGTAGGTATATGCCAATGTCTGTATAAGTGTTTACCTACCTGTACCTGATGTGAAATGAGAGAGTATTTGATGAAGCTCTATGCCAATGTCTGTATAAGTGTTAACCTACCTGTACCTGATGTGAAATGAGAGAGTATTTGATGTAGGTATATGCCAATGTGTATAAAAGTGTTAACCTACCTGTACCTGATGTGAAATGAGAGAGTATTTGATGAAGCTCTATGCCAATGTCTGTATAAGTGTTTACCTACCTGTACCTGATGTGAAATGAGAGAGTATTTGATGTAGGTATATGCCAATGTCTGTATAAGTGTTAACCTACCTGTACCTGATGTGAAATGAGAGAGTATTTGATGTAGGTATATGCCAATGTGTATAAAAGTGTTAACCTACCTGTACCTGATGTGAAATGAGAGAGTATTTGATGTAGGTATATGCCAATGTCTGTATAAGTGTTTACCTACCTATACCTGATGTGAAATGAGAGAGTATTTGATGAAGCTCTATGCCAATGTCTGTATAAGTGTTAACCTACCTGTACCTGATGTGAAATGTATAAAAGTGTTAACCTACCTGTACCTGATGTGAAATGAGAGAGTATTTGATGTAGGTATATGCCAATGTCTGTATAAGTGTTTACCTACCTATACCTGATGTGAAATGAGAGAGTATTTGATGAAGCTCTATGCCAATGTCTGTATAAGTGTTAACCTACCTGTACCTGATGTGAAATGAGAGAGTATTTGATGTAGGTATATGCCAATGTGTATAAAAGTGTTAACCTACCTGTACCTGATGTGAAATGAGAGAGTATTTGATGTAGATATATGCCAATGTCTGTATAAGTGTTAACCTACCTGTACCTGATGTGAAATGAGAGAGTATTTGATGTAGATATATGCCAATGTCTGTATAAGTGTTAACCTACCTGTACCTGATGTGAAATGAGAGAGTATTTGATGAAGCTCTATGCCAATGTCTGTATAAGTGTTAACCTACCTGTACCTGATGTGAAATGAGAGAGTATTTGATGTAGGTATATGCCAATGTCTGTATAAGTGTTTACCTACCTGTACCTGATGTGAAATGAGAGAGTATTTGATGAAGCTCTATGCCAATGTCTGTATAAGTGTTTACCTACCTGTACCTGATGTGAAATGAGAGAGTATTTGATGAAGCTCTATGCCAATGTCTGTATAAGTGTTAACCTACCTATACCTGATGTGAAATGAGAGAGTATTTGATGAAGCTCTATGCCAATGTCTGTATAAGTGTTAACCTACCTGTACCTGATGTGAAATGAGAGAGTATTTGATGAAGCTCTATGCCAATGTCTGTATAAGTGTTAACCTACCTGTACCTGATGTGAAATGAGAGAGTATTTGATGTAGGTATATGCCAATGTGTATAAAAGTGTTAACCTACCTGTACCTGATGTGAAATGAGAGAGTATTTGATGTAGGTATATGCCAATGTCTGTATAAGTGTTTACCTACCTGTACCTGATGTGAAATGAGAGAGTATTTGATGAAGCTCTATGCCAATGTCTGTATAAGTGTTAACCTACCTGTACCTGATGTGAAATGAGAGAGTATTTGATGTAGGTATATGCCAATGTGTATAAAAGTGTTAACCTACCTGTACCTGATGTGAAATGAGAGAGTATTTGATGTAGGTATATGCCAATGTCTGTATAAGTGTTTACCTACCTGTACCTGATGTGAAATGAGAGAGTATTTGATGAAGCTCTATGCCAATGTCTGTATAAGTGTTAACCTACCTGTACCTGATGTGAAATGAGAGAGTATTTGATGTAGGTATATGCCAATGTGTATAAAAGTGTTAACCTACCTGTACCTGATGTGAAATGAGAGAGTATTTGATGTAGGTATATGCCAATGTCTGTATAAGTGTTAACCTACCTGTACCTGATGTGAAATGAGAGAGTATTTGATGAAGCTCTATGCCAATGTCTGTATAAGTGTTAACCTACCTGTACCTGATGTGAAATGAGAGAGTATTTGATGAAGCTCTATGCCAATGTCTGTATAAGTGTTAACCTACCTGTACCTGATGTGAAATGAGAGAGTATTTGATGAAGCTCTATGCCAATGTCTGTATAAGTGTTAACCTACCTGTACCTGATGTGAAATGAGAGAGTATTTGATGTAGGTATATGCCAATGTCTGTATAAGTGTTTACCTACCTGTACCTGATGTGAAATGAGAGAGTATTTGATGTAGGTATATGCCAATGTCTGTATAAGTGTTAACCTACCTGTACCTGATGTGAAATGAGAGAGTATTTGATGTAGGTATATGCCAGTGTCTGTATAAGTGTTTACCTACCTGTACCTGATGTGAAATGTATTTGAAGTAAAATGTTTGATGATGTCTATATGAGTGTTGTTCTAATTTAAATAAGATTTGGTATGTGTATATATACACACACACACTATATAAATATATTATATATATATATATATATATATATATATATATATATATATATATATATGTATGTATGTATGTATGTATGTATGTATGTATGTATGTATGTAGTCTTACCTATGTCTATGCGATATTAAAAAAGTCAACTTCAACCATACATGTTAGACACCGTGTATAGGTTTACCTACCTCTACGTGATGTGAAATAAGTTAACTTTAACTATAATACATTTTAGACACCGTGTAGAGGTCTAGTATACCTCTACGTGATGTGAAATGAGTACATAGGCAGACCTCCCTGTACGTGATCTGAAATACAGGAATTTTTTGTATGGTATGTAATGGAGGAGTTCATAGGTAGTCCTTAATTCCTGTACGTGATCAGAAATGAGTGGAGTTTATGTTTAACATGTAATAGAGGGAGTACATAGGCAGACCTCCCTGTACGTAATCTGAAATGCTGGAATTTTTTGTATAAATGTAATAAAGGGAATAATAGATAGGCAGACTTTCCTTTACGTGATGTGAAACGAGCTAGTTGAAATTATGTGTAACTGATAAACAGGTAATAGAGGGAGTACATAACTGGCAAACCTTTTTGTACGCGATCAAAATGAGTACAGTAGATTCTCCATATATGTTAACACATAAATGAGACAGTGCTCGCAAGTAAATTTGCTAAGACTTCAATATATAATTAATATAGTATTTCATCTTCAAATTAATAATCCTGAAACTTATTGATTGTAGCAGATGTTTAACATTTAAATGAGATTGTAATTACATGTAGATTCATAGATTAAACCAATTGAGATTTCCGCAAAGTTTAGATAAAACTTTTTTCACATTGTTGTATTTCTTATTGCTGTTTACTATTTATTGGTATGTTTTAAGCTACACTGCGGCATTTAATTCTTTTAACAGACCCTACTGAATGTTTTAAAATCATAATTTTCACATCTCCATGCATGTACCTGAGGGGTAGTTCGAAAATAATATACATATTAATCATTGAAAATAAATACACATTTTAGAAAAGACTAATATAATTATGTACATAATGCTAACGATAAACTGTTTATTTTTGTATTTAAACATCGTACGGTACAACTGAATAAAGTTGTTTTCGGAAAACTGCTGTTATTGATTTTTTATTGATCACACAAACTTTTCAAAATGAAACTATAATATCATAAAAAGTTTTGTGGGACCTCAAATGATTATTAAAATTATTTCATAGCTCTCTCTCTCTCTCTCTCTCTCTCTCTCTCTCTCTCTCTCTCTCTTCTAGCACACCGAGCCCGAATAAAAATAAAAAAAAGAGGGCATTCCGAACGGCGACCTCCCTGTACGTGATCTGAACTAGCATCGACCGAGTACTGACTGTACTGCGACTAACGATAATATAATCTTTTTCTATCTCCGTGAGCTGAAGAGCGATATAAACTAGTTGTGCTAAGATGCAAGAACCAGTTGACAGGACCCGCCAAAAAATAAACTGCTGCAAAACATTATCAAACTTCATGATTTCAATAAAACCACAGGTTTTAAAGTAGCCATAGTTTACAAATGCTTTTAAAAACCAAAGATGTACTAACTACATATGTAGTCATGAACACCTCTCTCTCTCTCTCTCTCTCTCTCTCTCTCTCTCTCTCTCTCTCTCATGAAAACTTGCTGATTAGCTGATTTGAGAAAACATATTATTTTTACGGAAATTTTACGAGAACTATGCTTCCGTGATTTATATATAGGTTTGCTTATAACAGGTCATTAAAGATTTTAGAGCCCCCGGACACTCCTGTGATGACCATTTTTTAATTCTTATAGTGATTATACCGATTAGACTATCTTAACCAAACATGGATGGATGATTCATCCTGTGATTCTTTTTAGACTTTCGAACGCGGAGGACTCTGCAGAACGCGGAGCAGTGTTTAGTTCACACGGAAAAGCTAAGGTCTTTATACATGTATGATATGATGAAGAAAGAAACAGTCTTTTTTTTTAATCAAATATCAATGTTAGACTTACAAAAACCATTAACTTTAGATTTGTTGTTATTTGGAGATGATGACATATCATATGATGAAAAAACTGTACTATTTAAATTAGTTCATAGCTACATTGTAAAATCTAAGAGATTTAGTTAGAATTATCATAACTATAGCTATAATATATATATCTAATAGAAAAGTAGTATACTTATGCTGTGATTTTTTTTTCTTTCTTTTTTCCACAAACCGGTTTTTGCCAACCTTTTTTTTTTTTTTTGCCTATCTGAACATATAATTTATTTTTATGCTACATTACATTATTCTAAAAATAAGTGTATTATTTAATTTGTCATTTATATTTTGCTCTTTATATGTATTATCTGGCACCTTATGGAGAAGGCTTACATAGGCATTGCCTGCTGCCTAATCCATTTATGTAAATTTATATTTGCATAATAAAATATGTTCAAATCAAATCAAATATGTTTAATAATATGATTATTGTGTTAAAGACTCCGCGTTGTACAGGTCCATGCTCCGTGTTCTGCAGAGCAAATAGATTTTTAGCTCCGCATTCGTACGATCCAATTTTTATCGACCCTGTTCCCTTTAAACGCGTATAATTCATTACAAAGTTAAGATAATGACTTGAAAATTGGATAGAATGTAGATTTATGATTTTGACAGATTTTTAATCTTTAAAATTGCGTTGAAATGGCGTTGAACGGTCACAATTGTGACTTAAATTTTTTGTTTACAAAAATTATCGACGATTTTGATGTTCAAACACCAACAGCAGAAAGATTTCTTTCTCGATTATCATTTGTTAGAATTTTGTACCATTTGAAATCATTTCTTCATGATTTAGACCTAAAAGAAATTTCAATAATCATTTTATGAGCGAGTTTGAAGGAAAATTAAAGACCTTAGTTAGCTTTTCCGTGTGAACTAAACACTGCTCCGCCTCGGATCCGCGTTTGGAAGAGCCGTATGATGGGGGTGGTCTCGATCGCAGACTCTTTTTAGGGGTGGAGGAGGGGGGGGGGGTTCTGAAAAGGTGCCAGTCTGCTTCCAAATCACAAAATGATCTAAAGTTACCAATCAAGCAAGAAATGATTGCCTGTTTTATCACAGAGAGGACGTCATAGAAAACACTTGGCGTAAAAGAGGCTAATTTTAAGGGGCTTAATTAAAAGAATTATGACAGTAAAACTGTGAATAAATAAATATTAAACAAGAAATATGTTAAAACATTCTGGATAAATTAATCTTATTTATTTTTATGCCAGTTTGTAATGGGTCATATATATAATGAAACGCATGGTATTTTATAATACAAGGTACATACATGTACATTGTGATATTTTCAGTATTTCGTAATACAGGTTGCAGAGAAATTAATATCTTATACATTGTAATTTATAATGCAAATTTTGCAAACGGACAAAACATCAGCGAAAACAGTAATTCATACAGTGTAGTACGTAATACCTGGCAATAATAATTTTGTTAATATTCAATAAAACCTATCCGAAATGCACTATTCATTTTAAAATTACTGCATATATATAGTGCTTGTACATTTCAGTTTTTCAAAACGCTTACAAATCTCAACACCTAAGACGTTTCTTTAAAACTTGACGGAAAGTGTTGTCAAAGAGTCCATAAAGATATGGATTAAAGGTATGGCTCAAGATGGGAAACGACATCAACACACAATAAGCGTTGATTCTAGTAGCATCGTCATCAAGTATCCACAGGTATTTATTGTACCTCGTGTAGATGGTTGTAATTATAGAAGGAACATGCGCGATGATAAAGATAACAAAAATGGTCAAAAACATCACGTGCATAGAATTTCGAGATTTCCTCAGTGCAGACTTCAATGAGCGTTTTTGCTGTTTATTTATCACTTCGTTCTCAAGGAGAATTTTAGTTCTCCGATTGCAAGAAATGTCATGTGTTGATGAATTTTCTTGGTATGTTGTGTTTTCAGTCGATTTTGGCTCGGCAACATCTTGCTTTGGAATGAGATCTCTTGGTGGCATGTCTTTCGTGATTTCAGAAAAAGATTCTTCAGTATCATGGTCATTTTTCGCGGAATTTAATACAGTTTTGTCAGTTTCTTTAAAATCCGTTGTCTCGTCGTCGTAGTCATGGTTTCTCTGTTGGAATATATGTAAATCTTTGGGCTGTAGTTGCACTTTGGTTACAACCACATGTAATATTCGAATATTAAAAACTGACGACGCAATGAAACACCCAAAAACTATGCAAGACGAGATGACAGAATAGAGCTTTTCCAGAAGTGGATGTCTGTTGTTGGAAAACACGCAAGTAAATCCTTCCAACGTTGAATTTTGAAGTTGTTTGAAGACTTGAACGTTACCGGAGGTGGCAAAAACAGGAATGTTCATCAAAGCAGACAAAATCACCAACGCCAGCATCACAATTTTTCGTTCTTTTAGGGTGAACTGTCGTTTAGCGATGTTACAAATTCTTCTGTGTCTGTCAAATGAAATTGCAGAAATGATCATCACTGATGCACAAACCAACCAGCGAGTTCCAAACACCAGAGTCAAACACCAATGATGTGGAATAATGCTAATTGGTGAAGTATGGTATATTATCCCTGCTATTGACGAAAACACTGCAGCTATCAGATCAACTGATGCTAAAACGGGAATAAAAAATCGTGGTCCCTTTGTCGGAATGTCTTTTGTTTTATATATAAAGAGAACAACAGAATTCCCTACTACTCCGATACAGAAGCACAAGATTAGGAATACAGTTGTTGGCAATGTTGTTTTCATTAGAGAATTATTCCATTCAGTTACACGATACATGATAATGAATGCAAACGTTTATTAACTCTTTTCCAAAACCGTTGTAGTTAAGCTGTCTAAAATTCTCAAGTGAATTTTGCTCAATGTTTTTGAGCTTTTATCAGAACTTTTGATCATACAAAGTACATTTTCTAAGTTATGATCAAATGAGGAACAACTTTCTCTATAACCTTTAAGTTAATCATTACAAGATAAATCTCATTACCAATTTGTATAGATGAAGTGTTGATCCTATTAAGGTTTAAAACTAGACAAGTGTATCTACACGCCCCTTTATCTAATCTGTAATTGTTAATTAAGCCTTGGGTCGTGATATTATGATTAAAAAAATATATTATTTTTTTAATTTTAACGGAAATTACTTGCGATGAAAAAAAATTAAAACAAGGCAAATGATATTTACATCGAACGAATCGAGTATATTAACCTTTAGCAGTTTAAAACTATGTAAATAGGAAGTTGTATCAATGCGGCAATATATACTAGTACCTAAAATAAGAGCAGAATTCAAATTAAGTAAATTAAAATGTGTGTTGCACGGAAGAGCCCATAATTGATTCTTATTCACTCAAAAGGGGACTGGATGTAGACATAGCCATTTAAGACCATTGAATTCTCTTGTTTGGGTGAAAAATACCGCGACACTTTTTTTTTTCAGGATTTTGTTTATAAATATTTAGAGTTTGCAATCCTTTTATATTTTGTAATCGCCGACATGCAAATGATATTCCCTTATTTCTGTTTCATTAAAAAAAAGGTTTTATAAGATAAAGGGTTAAAAAAAAAGGGGGGGGTCAACAAATATTAAGAAACGGTTTATTCCCACCTAGCCAAAATTCTGAAATTTCTATTCCCACCTAGCCAAAATTAAGATTTTCACACCTGAGTGGTCACCTGATTATAGTCTGTTTTAGACATTGTACCTGTATTTTACCTGTATTTAACACCCGATATGTAAATTGTTTAAGCTATGCATAAGAAATGAATAAATACAGTGTAAATAAAGAGATGAATGATTAAAGAAAAATAAATAAATAAATAAATAAATAAAAAACGTTATAGAAATTGAATTTCTATATTTCTCATTCAAAATAATGACATTGAAAAAATATATTTATAAAAAATCTTGTAACTGTAAAAATGATATGTAGATAATGATTGCAAATAGATTAACTACTAACTTACAAGAGATAAAACAAATTTAATTATATAAACAATATGGAGCTTAAATAAGGTTCAATGTTTATTTTGTTGAATAGATAATTGATGTAATTCATGTGTCCAGATAAAATAATTGATGTTAAATTCCTTTGAAAGTTCTGGATAAAACTAATTATTATAATTAAATATTCATGTTCATCTCTCTTCAAATGGAAAATATATATATCTATATCACTTTGCTAAGTATGGCAAACGCGCGAGTGCATGTGGATTTCTTAGAGAATGGAAGAGGGGGTTATTTCCTTTTACATGTTGGATTTAAGTGTATTGAACATATTTTATTGTATATATATAAGGATACATATACAAATGGTTCGGACACAAGTTCTGACAACTTACTAGGTCTTTACCATAAATAGAAAAATTATACAAAACTTACAACTGTTATAACATGATATTAAATTGTTATTACAATTAAAAATAAGTGATATATACGAGAACAAGAAACAAGCACATAAACTATATTAAACAAATCTACCAGTTTCGTTGATATACAATTGAACTAATGAGAATAATTGCTTGTTAATTTCAATGGATAATGACTCATCTCCCCATAATAAAAGATGAGTATTAATTATACGAAAATGGTCTAGTTGTAGCAGATTAAGAAAAAATTTATTTCTAGCGATAGTATAATTTTTGCATTTGAAGAAAAAATGGTAAGCATCTTCGGGTGAACCACACCTACAATTACCGCTTTCAATAATATTTATTCTGTACGTGTAAATCATAATTGAGTATGCAATGGTGTCTTAGCTTGGTATGTATTATGTTTAGCTTGCGCTTACCATGTGTAAAGAAGGAGGGAGCTTTAGCTATGTTTTTAGTTTTATATAATGAATTCTTAAATCTTTGTATGGAAGTTTCATTTCTTACTCCTATCCTTAATGTATTCCACAATTGAATAGCGTCAGGTATAAATGATTTCTTAAATAATTCTGTTCTACACCTAGGTAAACTATAATTTTCAATGTTCCTAGTTCTATATGCAGAATCGTTACTCCTAGTATTGGGAATAATCTGAGACAAATATTCGGGGACACACTTATTGTGGATCTTGTACATAGTGGTAAGTTTAGACGTCATTCTTCTAGCTGAAAGAGTTTCCCAGCCCGTTTCAAAATATAAGGATGTTTTTGAAGCAATAATTGGTAACCCTGTAACAATGCGGGCAGCGTATAACTGAACTTTCTCTAATTTGTCAATGTCATGTTGGCTACAGCCATCCCAAACAACTGAGGCATATTCGAGAATTGGCCTTACAAATGTAATGTACATTTTGGAAAGGCTGTTTTTTCCAAGACTAAATTTAAGTTTTTTCAAGAGACCTAATTTTTTTAGTGCTTTGTTAACTATAATATTTATGTGCTCTGATCATTTTAGATCGCTTGCTAGATGTAAACCTAAGTGTTTGTGTGTTGAGATATATTCTAACTTACAATGCTGAAAAAATATTTCGGGCAATTCGTAGCTTGATTTTGTGGTGAAAAAGACAGCCTTAGTTTTGTTTGGATTAAATTTCAGTAACCATCGACTAGACCACTGTTCCAAAATGTACAAATCATGATTGATATTGTGTTCAATGCTAGAAAAATCATGCGATGCATATTGGATACAATTGTCATCTGCGAAAAGTCGACAAAATGATAACATATTGTTTGAGACATCATTAACATATATCAAAAAGAGCAAGGGTCCTAACACTGAACCTTGCGGTACACCAGATTTTATACAAGTATTAGATGATAAAACATCTTTGTACATTACTTTTTGACTTCTATTACATAAATAACTTTTAAACCGAGTTTCCAATACAGCTTATTATTGTCTTTGAATGCTTCATCTAAATGTAATTCAATGTTGTCATAATAGTTGGAAAGTGCATGTTTTTTCATATTGTTAACCTGGTTTCTAGTCTTTCTGAATTTGATCCAGTCCGTTTCGCGTTTATATTTTAGAGCCAAATTACGTAAACGATCACGCTTTCTAATTGTTCTCCTTAACAACGAATCGAACCATGGCTTATCTTTCGGCCTAATTGTAACTGTCTTCTCTGGAATACATTCGCGGATAAGTGTCAATAATTTTGAGGAAAAATTTTAAGTTGCGGTATCAATATCTTCAGCGTCGCATATTACACTACCCCAATCAGTATTCATAATGAGTAAGTTTAATTTATCGGAATCTGCATGTTTGTATTGCCAAATTTTACGGGTATATGAGCGGTTTAAATTATATTTAAGAGAAATTGAAATAAAAGTAGCCCTGTGGTCGCTGACGTAAGTATCGACATTGAGAGTGCTTGCTTCAATAACTTCAATGCTGTTTGTTGTTAGAATTGGGTCAATAAGTGTTCGCGTGGTATTCGTGATTCTCGTAGGTTCAGAAATTCAATTGGTGAGATTGTTAATAGACAAAATGTCGCGTATTTCGTGTGTGTTTGGGATATTAAAAAAGTCAACGTTGACATCGCCTACAATGATGATTTTGTCGGATATTTCATTAACTTTATTTAAAGACCATGAAAGATTCTTCCAAAATGTAGAATTTGTGTGAGGTGGACGATAAAGACAACATAAGAAATATTTACAGGTAGGATCTTCAATTTCTAGCCAAATGCATTCTACATTGTTTGGTTCAAGATCTACGCGTCTGCTAGCACGAACGGCATTCGATAAATAAATCAGTACACCCCCGCCAAAAGAATTTCTATCTTTACGGTAAATGGAATTAAAACCATCAAGTTCCAGTTGTTCGTCTAAAATGTTGTCATCTAGATGAGTTTCGGTGAAGCATGCAATGTCAAAATCGTGCAAAAATGTGTTTAAAAAATCAAGTTTGTGTCTTATGCTTCTTATATTCAGGTGAATAATGTCAAGTACATGTTCATATGTAGGACCTGGGTTCATTTCGACATCTCCTGACAATAGTAAAATGAAACAGTAAAATTGAATGAAAAAATTAAGATCTAGTGAAAAAAAATGCCAATAAGCGAACTGATTTTAAAGCAAAGTTGCTTAAATATCTCAACAGGTTTTTTAATATGACATCATACTGAAGAATAAATGTAGAAGATTTGCTTAAATATCTTCCAACGTAGTAGAAATTCCCTATTGCAGCACGATATTGAGTGAGAGTATCACCCATTATCTAAAAGTTCAAAATCTACATAGGTAACAAGAGCCATCATGAAAGTGCTGCATATAGGGTACTTGTTCATATAACATGGTACATGTATTTTGTTTGATAAATAACAGTCATAAGTTGTCATATGTTCATCAAATAAATAACATGAAAAATAAAAAAGGGTCAAAAAATAGGAACAAAAAATGTAGAAAAAAAGAAAAAAACTAAAGATTTGGAGGCTTCCAATGATATGATTTGTGTTTATATACATAATAGAGAAAAAGTTTGGATCCGCCTCTTGCAAAATAATAAAACAAAAGCAAAGTGTGTGACAAAATACATTGCGTATAAACACATAAAAAACTGTACAATAACCATTGGTGCAACTTGCTCTCGATTTGCATAAAACAAAGGGAGCACCAATTAAGGTAATAAAGTAGCCCAATAAATCGAACAGATATTTACATGTGTGGGCATACTTAGTCATACATGTATTGTAGGCTGGACAAGATCCTTCCAAAAAACTGGGGGTGAGATTCCTAGAATGATTCACAAAAAAACCCAGATTTGCACACGAGACAACATTGGAAATAGAGCTAAGCTCCTTTTAATATTGAAAATATTTACATTACGTGATGTCATGAACATATTTAAATAGCACATGCACATATATGTTTATATAGGTTTTTCACTAGACCGTACACATGTATACATGTATGAATATGTAGTTTTTCACTGCGACACGAGTGAGAGAAGGTACGGTCATGATCTCGATGTTTACGATCTCAGGTTTGCGCTGGCCTTTGGTGTTGATGAAGTGGGTATGTGATCAACATCAGAGAAGGGTTCGAGATCATCCGGAGAGTTGATGACCACTTTCTTGCCGTTTACCCCCAAAAGTTTTATGTAAATTCGGCCATCAAATGTCCAACAACTGTTAATTTTCTTTTGTTTAACGAGCGCGCGGGCCTCACTGTAAAGGTGTGCTCTTGTGCGGGTCAGGGCTTCGTTAATGAAGATTCTGCCAGTTTGTTTGGACGGGTTGTTGTTATAACCCTTAAGATTTTTTTTGCTTCCATAGACTTTGGCCCGGTCGCGATAACTGACGAATTTGACAATAATATCACGTGGACCCCGACCAGAAGTTGGTCTTCCTACTCGATGAGATCGTGAGATGCTTTCCAGTGCTATTTTGTCTTGCTTTTGTTTGAACATAATGTTGTTAAATACATTCAGTACAAGCGTATCGGTGTTTTCATTTTTTTCTTCAGGAATACCGGAAATTTTTAAACAATTTCTTCTGGAGTATTGCTCCATTTCATCTAGTCTAGTTGAGAGTTCCCGAATTTCCGAAAGTAGACCAGCAATCTCTGGGACTAATATACCAGCGAGAGCTGATTTAAAGTTTTCTTTCTGAAGTATCAAGGCTACTGCTTGCTTTATTGAATTCTCATCAGAGGACAGCGAATCGAGAATATCGCTTAACTTACTTAAATCGCTAGGGAGAACGAGATTACTGTCTTCTCTCAATCTTTTGTGTGGGTTGATTTCTTCCTCTACAGATACTGCAGATGACAGTGGTTGGTCAGACATTTGTTTATTATTTGACATAGTTTGTGTCAGTATTGTCAAGGAGAACACAAAAAAGAAAACAAATCTTTATGTGGTGAGATGGAGTTCACAATGGCCGACACCCTGGGTCGTGCCGAGTGGACAAGCTACACAAGATTCACAGAAAGTAAATTGGTTTTTCAAAATAACGCTACATAGAATGCTAATATGCAGTATATCAAACTTACAACAACGATCGGTCACTTGTTCTTCATAGAAATCGCTAGAAATCACTCAAAACATATTTTTAACGGAGCTCAAAAACACCACTCTCACCTACATGATGACGTCACACATCCTTTAAGTATTTAAGTATTCAATCAGGACGAGATACAACGACAGGACCTACTGGAGATGCATTGACAGACAGTGTCCAGCTTCATTAACCACATCGGAAAACGTCGTTGTGAAGTTTGGCAATTAAAATGTCAGAACGTATTGGTATTGAACAGTCATTAAAATGGATGATAAAATGTTGTGTCTCTCTATCTATTATAGTTCCTATTTTCATTTGAAAACATTTTTTTAATGGTGGACATATGGTATTAAAAATTCATGGAGAATACAGGAGAATCGCGGGATCGAGGAAAAAGTATAAAAAATGTAAAAAAAGAAAAAAAAATGTTGTGTCTCTTTATCTATTATATAGTTCCTATTTTCATTTAAACACATTTATCTTAATATAAAAATGTAAAGAAAATACTATTTATAGAAAGGTCAAAAACCTCAGGGAAAAAGTAGATAATTGAAAAAAAAATGTAAAGTTCTAATAGAGAAAAACTAAAAAAAAAAAAAAAACCATAAATTTACTCAGATAAGAACAAATTTAGTAAAAAAAAAAAAAACTTCATATAGGAAAAATCTACCTGTGCTTATTCTAAAACAGACTATAGGTCACCTGTAATTAATTTCTTTTGTTCTCTCCCCCCCCCCCCCCTTACCTGTACACCATTCCCACCTAGCCAAAATCAGTCACCTGTATAAATTTCAGAATTTTGGCTAAGTGGGAAGACACATCTTGAATCAATATACAGTGTATTAATTTGTTCATACTTTCTTGAGACGTTTGCATCCAAACGGGCGATCCGGTTAGAAAGAATTACGGTGTACGATAAAATCATATATTTTAATATATACCATGGTTATACAAATATAATTCAGTATGAAATTAGAACAGAAAACGTCATTTTTCATTTTTAAAAAATTCAATTCAGAAACTCAAAGCAAAACAACAAAACAGGAAATCAAATGTGAATCTTAATTAATGGCGTAGTTACTAGTAACAAATGAAGCTCACATACTCACATCTTGCGAAAATAGAGTACTGTAAATGGTAAGAATACGCCACTGTTATTTGCAGATGATGGAGTACTCAAAGTACTAGTAATCAGGTAACAACTGGTTGGGTTTATACTTAGTGAAAGTAAAGTTTTCCATGCAATCATCATAGTATTATGTCATGTAATTAAAAGACCTCTGAATTACTTGTAAGTTAGACGGAAACTCCCTTCTTTCAACAGAAATCAAGTTTTGGCAGTACATATCACAGTATTAAATTTTAACAACTTTCAAATGTATTTTTATTGATCAGATTTATCAGTTTGTATTTTTACTGATTAGATTTATCAGTTTGTAAGCTGCAGATCTGATCTGTTATCTCTACAGGAAATTTTGGATTGACATACTAAATTCACATACCGGTATCTGCTGAACTTATTTACGGTATAGCAAATTTAAAACGAGTGGAAAATATTAAATTTCATACCGGTATTCTAAAAAGAAAACGACATACCAAGTTAATATGAAAATATGCACAGGTGTGTCAGAATTCGTAAAAATTTTCAATAGTTTGGTTGAATCGGCCCAGTTGTACTAGAGAAGAAGTCGAAAATGTAAAAAGTTTTCAGACTGACGGACAAACGGACAGACAGACGCCAGACAAAAAGTGATCAGAATAACTCGCTTGCGCTTTCAGCCCAAATGAGCTTAAAATGATTCTAATTTAGCTCAAGACTTCAGCACATAATTAAACTGTACATGTGATTAACGTTTTGAAAAATTACCCTAAAATCATATACATGTAAGATGTTTAAGAATGTTTTAACGTTTATTAATTTTATTTTTCAGTTGACCATGTAAGTTGCATGTATGTTGAAGATCCATAATACCTTTTCGGGTAGGAAAGAAGTTACGATATACATGTATAGAGAGCTCTATATTAATAACTTGAATGAATAGTCCCCAATATATATTGCATATTTTTGCACAACATCCCTATTCAAAGATTTGGTATGAATTCTTATTTCAAAGGAAATGGGGCAGTCTATCAATCTCTCGTCAGGCATTTCCAGTATAATTAAGGCTAAGAATATCACTTTGAAATATTGTAGGGTTTGCCATTACTTCCTTGACGCCAATTTTCGTTCATTTAGTTATTGTGCCATTCCATAAAATCAAGTGATAATCAAAAGAGGAAATGCGACAACATTTTATTAATTGATAGGGCCATTGTGCACTATTAACATTTCATCGGTCTTTTTATTTTACAGAATCTGCGAACACGAATGACCAAAAATATTAGTTAAAATTTCAGTGCATTTATTAACCCCAAAAAATATTGTCCCAATTTCTCTTTTATTTTTTGGGGTAGTTGATTTTTAAATCAAATCCTCTATGCAATCACTCGAACAGGAAGTGATGTGGACCTTAATCAGCACAACATTTTATTAATTGATAGGGCCATGTACACTATTAACATTTCATATTATATTTATTTGTATTCTTTATTATTTAGTTCAAAATGACTTTTTTTTCAAGTTCCTCCCCACTTAGCAAGAATACTTGAGAGGATTCTTGATTTTAAGTATAATAATTGGAAATATTTACATTTTCAACGGTCTTTGTCTGTGATAACATTACCAATCAATTTTGAACCCTAAAACCCAATAACTTCATAAATCATAAGTGACACAAAATGGGCGTGTCTTATAGCATAACCGCGAGACGGTATTGGCTGCGACGCGCAGTAATACATAGCATGTGCTCCACGAAAAAAATAGTGGTTTTAAATAATGTTGTTTTAAAGTGTACAAGTTAGAAATAATGTAAATATAAGTAATAAGGAATCATTCTTTGAATATGATGAGGTGATAATTTCTGTCGGGGCGTGGTCAAATATATCATAAAGCCCTTCGGGCTTTATTGGATTTGACCACGCCCCGACCAAAATTATCACCTCATAATACTAAAAGAATGATTCCTTATTCCTTAAATAAATGTTCATGACGCTTTCTGTTTCAAACAATAAAAAATAAAACTAATTTTTTGTAGAATATTTTACAAACATAAAAACAGATCTAAAATGATTTTGTGCCGTTATTCTTATGCACCATTATAACCATTTATAGGTATTATAATTTAAAATGTTTCATGTTTTTTTTTGCTCAGTGTAAACCACATGACCAATAGTCAACAACAAGAATATTTTCTTTTTTGGCAATGTTTATTGCAGATTTATAACGTTTTCAGTCAATTAAAAAAATAACAAGCATGTTTAATAACAAGTATATATAATAACAACGAGTGATTCAATGGAGACATGACTTTAAAAATGTCAAAATGGTTTGTTCAGTTGATTACTTTTTCCCCAATATCGCAGAGAAAAGATAACGGGATGGAATAAGTACGTGATCTATGATGTGTACAACACCGTTGGTGGCGCTAATGTCTGCTTGTGTCACGTGAGAACGGTAATTAATAACAACACCATTAGTACCTGGAATGGAAAAAATGAATATTTTAGTGATTTAAAAAATGGATGCATGGATTTATACATAAATAGATGGGTGCCATATATAGATCAAATATATTGAGACAATAAGATAACATATAATACTTACTGCTGACTCCAAGTCTGATGACGTCATGGTGAGAATCAAGAGTTGTGAGGTGTTCTCGGTTGTACAATCCAGCTGAGTATTCAGTGTGAGGAACGACGTGGTACTCCAGAATTTCTAAAAAGAAAAAGAGAGATCTTAATGACATTTAAAATTAACCTTGTAATCGTAAGTAAATAAGATATTTATTGAGAAATGTATACCTTTAAGAAGTTGTGGGTTTCTCCTAAGATTGTCCAAAACATGACTGCCAAGTCTATTGAACGCAGCATTGGTTGGTGCAAATACTGTTAGAGCATCTCCTGTATAAATAGTGGAAATATTAAATATTCATGTTTGAAACAATGTTAGAAAAAAAGATTGGAAAATAATAATAAAACAACCAGAATAACTAACCCTGTAGTGCTCCGGCTAATCCAGCTGATTGGACCTTAGACAAAAGAGTGCTCAGGTCGCTGTTGCCGGCCACCAAATCCACAATACTTTCTGTAGGAGGCATCATCACGGTGTCAATCACGTGCACCATTCCATTAGAGGCGGTCAGATCAAAGTGTGTGATTTTGGATCCTTCCACTGTAACAACATACATGTAAAAACAAAAAAATGTATATATAGTTTGATTTATTGTAAGCGAGAAGATAGATTTGATTATTCTGGGTATCACAAAAAAGAAAGAACGCTTACGTTATTGTGATTATAGATGTTAAATCTGATTTTGGTTCCAGCTATAGTCTCTAATTGAAGCTCATTGGATGCATCGGCCTTGTAAATGGAGCCTTTGACCACGTGGTACTTCAGTATATTTGCCAAAGCGGTGGTATCTCTCTGTAGACCATCAAGGACGGACTGGGGAAGTTTGGAGAAAGCAGCGTTTGTTGGAGCAAATATGGTGTACTCTCCTGGAAATATTAAACAGAACTCAAATTTGCAATCACTTCCCGTTGAGATTATTGTTATTAAAGATTAAGAACAAGAACGTTGAAATAGACTACGACTTACATGTATATTACGACTTCTATGAAATCCAGATAAGTCTGGCGCTTTATATAAATTTATACATTATTATGATTAATGATTTAAAAACGTATGAGTGAATACAAAGTGTTTATTTTTTATGTAGATTGAGTTTTTTTCTAATTCGGAAGGCCAATTTTTAAAATATATTTATTCATTTATTTGTCAAAAATACTACCGAAGAAAACTATCGTTATTTTAGATAGGTGTAATATAAGCTAAATTTTTTTCCAGTCAACTTTCACCGTCATTACAGATCGACGGTATATACTTCTAATAGTTATAAATAAATTAATGAAATGATAATACTTTGAATTCTCATGATAGATCATGATTAACTTCTTAGATTTGAAATGAAATATATGATTTATTTTGTAGTAGGTAAAATGTCACGAATATGTACTGTGGCATTATAATGGCCGATGGTGTTGAAGACCGCAAAAGAATTTACATAGTGTGTAATTTTGAATGAACAATTGCAAGGTTTTGTCATTTGAATGCAAATGGATGAAACATTGCTAGAATTGATATTGTGTATTATTTTAAATAAATGACATCCATTTTAATCAATAATTTGTGTAATGTATACTAGTATGAAAGTTATTGCAAAGACCTTACCTGACAGGAGAGCGTCGGCCAGACCCGCTTGTTTTACAAGAGCTATTAAAGTCGTCTCCCCGTCGTTTTGTAAAACCTCTACCAGATTTCCTCCCAAAACGCTTTGCACAAAGACGGTCAAAGCTACAAAGGCGATCATCATTGGTGGTTTTAGGTTGTCGTTTAGGTTTGTCAGGAAGATTATGTGAAGACAAGGAAATTGTCGATATATTTATAGTACTACAATTTATGTAACCATCTTTAGCACCCGTCGTAGAAATGTTTCCACGAATGTTTTCATAACTCTAAAGGACACCCTGTGGGTTCTGATAGGGTCTTAAATGGTTTAATATCTTATCCAATTACAAATTTCAGTCATTTAACCATGTATATTGCATGTTCATGAAAATATTAATATATTTGATATATTTGATAACGATTTTAATTTGATATCGAGTGTTTTTAATATATTTTAAATTTGACAGAAATCCCCTAAGGACCTCTTGAAGTGGAATCGTCTTTCGTAAGTTGAGAACATTTATCTTTAGACGAATTGACCCCGCATGCACCTACCTTGAGTTCATGATATCATTATCGCCCCAAATTCCTAAAGTAGATATTTTCCTTAGACCCATATTTAAAGAAGCAGTTATTTGTTGTTGGGTTTTTTTTTATGGAAACCGTATCATTAATTGAAAGAAAAATTTAATCTATTGAACAATTCTTGATTATCGTTTGTATTATTATAAATAAATAAAAAAATTAATAATAAAAAATAAATGAATAAATAAATGTGAAGCGCTCTGAAAGTGCAGTTTTAATTACATTGAATATAACAACAATTTCTTTCCTTCAAAACCACATCTTCCACATCTACAAAATAAAATTACAAATTTTAGCCAGTGCATACATCTATATATTGTACAATACGAAGCAATGGACAGGTGGGTGGGACTTATATGACTGCACGAAAAAGATCCTTCGAATGGTTTTACTAGTACACAACAACTTTCACGGTCATTCAGAGCCCGTGCTACATGTATGAATATTAATGTCACCTGACTATGTGACAATAACAATCAATAGATGTAAAGAGTAAACAAACACTACCACATGTTTAAGTAACATTAATAAATACATTTATGTTCTTATTCGTTTCACTAAAACGAACATAAAATATTTATGAAAAAAAACACCACAAACTCGTGAGTAGGATGTGAAGCGCTCTGAAAGTGCACTTTTAATTAATTCGAGGATAAAGAAGATAAGAAAACTCGCTTTTAAATGCCAAGAGTTTTTGTGACTGAAAGTTTTTCAGATAAATTTTCTTTGACGTAGCCATCTTTGCCATATCAGACCGCCACCGCAAATGCTTTTTAAACATTCACAAACCCCTGCGGCTGCTGCAGAAGTAGCACCGCCCGATCTTACACTATCGACTTGTCTAAACCAATCTTTTCAAGGGCGTCCAATATTATCTCCTTTGCTCTTGTATTATCCGTTCTAAGTCTATAAGAATTAGATTTTCTACAAAAAGACACCGATCTAAACAAGTATTGAGAAGAATGCATGTCAGCATTTGACAATTTCAAGTTTTCCAAGATATTTACAGGACATGTGTCACAGAATGTTCTAGCTATCCAAACTTTTTGACCAGTTTTAAACACATCTGTCTTGCTTTTAACAATGTTAATTTCCACACAATTATCCTGTAAACAAATATCTAAATAACGAATATTTACTATTTCTGAGAATCTTAGAAACCCATTAAAACCTTAAAAAAAAACACATACACAACGTTCTCAAATTATACGAATTGTCATCCTTTCCAAATGTAGAAACCAGGGGCCTTCAAATGTTCTGGCGTAATAGGTTCTTTTTTGGTCACAGGTTTTGATGTTTCTCTGATTGTCCCTCCTTAATATTTTTGACGAGGACAGAATCACATGGATCTATATAGCCTGCTAGGCTATGTGTCCAGCTAATAGCATGCGAAGCTTAATGAATTTTTTTCGATGATTTGTATTGCTTTGCCAAATGAATGATATACAATGCAACGTTGGTTTCCGAAGCAGGAAGAGGAGTAATCACATGGTTAAAGCTGTTACACCATTTGCAAAAGGTATTTTAAGCGTCCCTGTATTGTTTTGCTGTGTTGTCGGCCTTGGATGTTATGCAATATCGAGGTAGTTCTTATGCGAGTTCCTCAAGACGGCGATCTTTACTTTCGTTGTATGCCCATCAATCTGCCCACTTTAAATATATACGTATCTGAAAAAATGTGTTTGTTCAAACAAAACATCAATAACTTCTTCATTTCAAATTACAATATTTGTGGTGTATCAGGACATTCATCATCTGCAATACACCCTCTGATGTATCAGGACCATTATTCAACTGCAATACATCAACCGCGCGTTCGTATTCGCCACATACAAGCAAGTACCATTATTAATTAGATGTACCAGGACCCATGTCATCTGCAATACACCTTCATTCATTACATTAGTAGCATCCAATCGTACCACAAGTATTCCAGAACCGAAAAATATATAACCAAATGAGCAGCTTTTGTTCTGACCTTGAATGATTATCTCCTTTGTATCTTTACACAGTAATACGTCTTTCACATAAGTCTTATAATATAAATTTTCATCAAATAACATTGGCCAAAAAACAGCAGACGGCCAGTTTAGTACTACAAGAACACCGTACGTCTTACAATTTAGTAAATGTTTTATGGACGAGACTATTAAATGAATGGGAGGAACTAACCAATTATTCTCCCCCACCCATTTTTTTGTAAAACAGTCTACAGCCTCTGATTCAGGATTCCAGAAGTTTGAGTTGTAGCTAAGCAATTTTACGATTATTGAAATTTGCAAATTTTTTCTACAGTGAATGGTCCGAACATAAAGCTAACAAAATCAAAAAATTCTACAGTAACTTCCCAATCATAATGATCTATGATTTTACTAAGAAAATCTGCTAATTCATTTTCTGATCTCGGAGAATCCACTGAACATCAAGCGAAATTTTGCTATCGGCGCACATTTTGAAAATATTATATATATGCTATAACTTGTAAATGGTGTTTCATGCTACCAGAATGTACTATTTTCTCACAACTTTGGTTATAAGTAAACCACTTCACACTGTCATTTCTTGTAATTCATTCTTAAAAGATGCCAACGCCAATTCTATGGCCTTAAACTCTCTCCATGTCGAACTCATATTTTCTCATCATCTTTCCACATCAGATGGAACACCTTAGAATTAACTTCAACTGTATATGCACTTGATGCTGAGTTGCTTTCATCTGAATAAATGATAAAATTTTTTTCTCTTAACAGAATGAAGAATTCTTGTATTTTACATGTACAAGGAACATATTTTATCCAGAAATTCAATCTTCAAAAACTTGATCTCTATGTTTGAATAATAATTTTGAGTCCCATAATTCTTTTGTAGCTATTTTCATAGAAGAAAATCGTGTCATTATACTGTATTACACATGTTACCGAAAACCGGTGTCATGGAAATGATTTTTCCAACTACTTGTGCCAGTTCTACTCTCAGTGGAAGCAAATGCTAACCCGTCATCTAGATACAATACAATCATTATACCACTTTTTCTCAAAAACTTCACAAGAGGTCGCAGACATTTAGTAAAAATAAATGAAGCTGATGAAAGGCCAAATGGCAGAACTGTAAAACAGTAATATTTATTATCCCACTGAAACCCTAGATAGGTTTGATATTCTTCAGGTAAATCTATATGATGGTATACTGATTTCATATCAAATTTAATGCAATAAAAACCTTGTTCTGATTTGATCTGACCTGATAAATTTAAAATTGTGTCTGCAAAACGCCCATGACGAGCTTCACCACGTCGGCAATGCCCAGTGGAGGGTTTCCAACAGCTTCTTTTTGAGTTTGGTTGGTTTCGCTTTTTTCTAATAGAGAAATTTCGTCGCCAGAGTCGTCCATGACAAAACTTGTCTTGACTGCATGAAAAAGAGCCTTCGAATGGTTTTACTAGTACATAATAACTTTCACGGTCATTCATAGCCGGTGCTATGAATATTAATGTCACCTGACTATGTGACAAAAACAACCAATAGATGTATAGAGTAAACAAACACTACCACGTGTTTAAGTAACATTTAATAAATACATGTCATTTGTCTTTGCCAACTTGATTAGATGAAGTGTTGCGCGTGGTACAAGGTTCAATTATGTAAAATTAAATATTTGTACGCGTACTTTATTTATGGTCGATGATCCACGGCACCGATGCAAAGTTAAAAGAGGCGATTTGGTTACGTTTACATGATAGAAAAAATGCACGATCCAGTTATAACAATTGTATGTTTTTATCTTGAACTATATTTGAGTAAAATAATTTTCTGTTTGTAACTGTGAGGTATGAAAATGCACTAATCATGCATATATATTTTTAAAAAGATAATGAATTGAACTTGTACAGCTATTGTATGCATTTATACGTAATACAGAATGTGTCTCTTTTTATTCTTAGAAGGGAAAACACCTCTTATTTAAATGAACACACTAGTACATTTAACTGGGTTATGCTATGTAAAAAGTAAATCATGATTAAACCTAGTGCATGTATTATGATAAAATCTGCATCAAAGCACATGTATAATATCAAAGTAGTGATCGAAACTGTTTTTTGTAAGATAATTCTTTGATCGATGTCTGAAAATCGCTGCTTTCGTGTCAGTTGTTAAAAAATATCTGAAGGATGTCTGTGAAAGTTTTGTAAGATTTCACCAGCTACAGTACAGGCAACGCGGATCCCGTATTGGCCCGCGTTACCGTCACGGTATTTTTATCATTCCTACATACACGTATTTTAGCCTGTAAAAAACAAGCATTTAATACAATGTATAATTAAAAAATCTGCCAAAATATTGGCCTTATAGAGGTAACTCCCTACCTTACCAAGAATAAATTTATAATTATATTTTATATTAACATGGATAAACTGACCATGTTTGGTAACTGGAAACAATTCTATCTTGTGAACGTGTCAAAATACCTGTTGCATGCGCGGACCTTTGTATGGTAAAATCACCGAAACCTGCCTATGTCTCACTCCCCCCCCCCCCGGAAACTTAAATATCCTTTAGAACCCCTGGAAAAGTTTTCTGGATCCTCGCAGATGTTGTGTCAACTAATTTTTTTATTTTTATTTTTAAAATTCTCCAACTGCTGATGAGCCTTGTTGTGAACTATTTATCATAAGGCTGTAGTAGATATTTTATTTATTCATTTAGGTAGCATTTTGTTTTGCATAAGATTTTTTCAGTTAAATTGAAAGCCTTTCACCGAAGATATGTCGTGCAAAAATATGTTGATATTTGTCCTATGGTTCTAAAGGTGATAATTCAATCTTCTACTTTTCTTTTTTCCCCCAAGAACTAATTGTATGTTGTGAATTTGTTAATCTTTTAATTAAACAGAGTTAAGGTTAAGGTCGACAACACTTCCTGTTCGAGTGATTGCATAGAGGATTTGATTTAAAAATCAACTCCCAAAAAATGAAAGAGAAATTGGGACAATATTTTTTGGGTTAATAAATGCGCTGAAATTCTAACTAATATTGTTGGTCTTTCGTGTTAGCAGATTCTGTAAAATAAAAAGACCGATGAAATGTTAATAGTGTAAAATGGCCCTATCAATTAATAAATGTTGTCGCATTTCCTATTTTGATTATCACTTAATTTTATGGAATGGCACAATAACTAAATGAACGAAAATTGGCGTCAAGGAAGTAATGGCGAACCCTACAATATTTCAAAGTGATATTCGTAGCCTTAATTAAACTGGAAATGCCTGCCTAGAGATTGAGAGACTGATCCATTTCCTTTGAAATAAGAATTCATATCAAACCTTTGAATAGGGATATGTTGTGGAAAAATATGCAATATATACTGGGGACTATTGATTCAAGTTATTAATATAGAGCTCTCTATATATCGTAACTTCTTTCCTAACCGAAAAGGGATTATGGATCTTCAACATACATGCAACTTACATGGTCAACTGAAAATAAAATTAATAAACGTTAAAACATTCTTAAACATCTTACATGTATACGATTTTAGGGTAATTTTTCAAAACGTTTATCACATGTACAGTTTATGTGCTGAATTCTAACAGCTAAATTAGAATCACTAGATGATATCCCGCGCTTGCGCGGGAATTAACACTTAACACATTAATGACACAATGCTAAAATGTTGAACCAGATTTTTTTTCATTTTCGTATATACTGTGTCCAATTTTTTTTTTAATTGCTTTCTTATCCTATTCTTCCTATCTTTAGGTCAACTTTCCTTACAATTTTTATCACTGTCTTAATGAAAATTTCAGATTAAAGACTGATTTGAAAAAAAAACAGCACATGCAATTTAACTTCATTCATTTTTATTCATGTAGACTTAGAAATAATGTCTAAGGTTTACTACCAATCTGTCGTGGTATTAAAAAGTGTGAAATTTAAAAAAACCGCTAGTGTATGCATATTAATTTGCATTTTTTAAACCAAAGTTGTCATATCCAAAGTATTTGCCCGATGGCTAACTCGCCATACACTTTCCTTCATGGTGTAAATTAGTCAAACCGCTTTCCTGGGCACCCCGTTGTGTAAAATAAATTCTTTTTATCAAAACTAAAATCGCATCAAATTGTTCCATTTTATTTATTAATTACTTTTTTGTATTTACCAAAGATGTCCCATCCAAGGTATGAATATCTGCCCGCGATACCTTCACTTTTCGCTCAGATTATCTAAAATTATAATAAATAGTCAGTTTTCTTAACTACCCTCAAGCTCGTAAAATAACATCGGATATGTTATCCGAGCTTGCCGGAAAGTCCCGAGAAGATCCGAATCTTGAGTACCATTGGTTCTACTGGTCTCTGATTTGTCACGTCAAAATTGAAATTACAGTAAATACAGAATGCATAATTTAAGCGAAGTTAATGGGCTATGTCATTACTGATGTGAAGCCAACTCTATAGATTCGCCATTCTGAATTGAGATCCCCCCTCTCCATCCCAACACAATTCCAGTGCACCACTGTGCCTTCCTATTAATAATAAATCGATTCAGAAAATTAAACCAATGGTTTAAAAATCTACTTTTGTGTTATTTAATGGCTATAGCGCTAGCTCACCAATCTTTTTAAAAGATAAGCTTGTTGGTTAAACCGCGTTCTTGGTTACCCCATTCTGGAAAATTCTATTCCATATCAAAACTAAAATCGCGCATTCAAGAAACGAATTGCCTTATTTTATTTATTCAGCATTTGTCAAATCTTAACTTCTATGTATAATCCAAGTAAGTTCCTAATAAATATATTGACTGTTTACGTAATCATTTGATATTATTTCATTGCAATGATATATTTTAAAGCTAACTCCCGTTGACTTGGATCCGCCAAAGCGTGTCCACCACCTTACTATCATTTTTGCTATTTCGAGCTGGTTTATCGAAAATGAAAGTAGGTTTTTAATTTATTTCTCAATAATTACTTATCAGGTAAAATTTAATTATAGCTTACGGACATCAACTCACATGTGTTGAAATACCAAAGGTATAAGCAGTTACTCTGGTGCAGGTGTTTCGTAGTTTATTGGCGAAATGCCTTAATTTATAAGTATAGATTTTTAGCTCACTTGGGCTGAAAGCGCAAACGAGCTATTCTGATTTTTGTTTGGCGTATGTCTGTCCATCCGTCTGTCTAAAAACTTTTTACATTTTTGACTTCTTCTCCAGAACCACTGGGCCGATTTCAACCAAACTTGGCACAAAGCATTCCTAGGTAAAGGAGATTCATGTTTGTTAAAATAGAGAATCCAATTTGCTAAAATTTTAAAAAAATCTTATTCTCAAAATCCCAATTAGCCGGACAAACTGTAACTTGTGTGAACGCATCATCAAGTAATGTAGATTCAAGTTTGTTCAAATCATGATCCCAGGGGGTAGGGTGGGGTCACAAGGGGGGGGGGTCTAATATTTAAATATTAATCTTTAAAAATCTTCTTCTCAAATATCCTTTGGCTAGAAATGCTGTAACTTGTGCGGAAGCATCCTTAGGTAGTTGCTAGCGCTCTCGAGCGCTAGCAACTACGTTAGTCTTTTTAACTGAAATACGCATGCTCGACTTCATGGTAGGACATTCTGGGAATACTTTTCTACTGTAGATAATCTGTACAATGTGAATTTCGTTTTATTATCTACATATGATCTGAAGTTTTGTGTTTTATAATAAATACCAAAAAGAAATTGTAGCTTAGGTTTTATAATGCTAAGTTATTTTAAAAATATAATAAATTGCTAGTTAAATTAACTTAACTACTATAGTACCTTCAACCTCGGAAAATGTGGATGTTTTCCGAGCTTGCCGGAAAGGCCCGAGAAGATACTGTAACGTGTTTCTCTAATAATTATAAATATAAGGATTCTTTTTAAGGGATATACAATTTTCCTAAGTTACTCTGTCTGAATATTTTGATTGACCTGATTATAAAAATATTTTCCTCTACTATTCTTGAGTTTTAATGATTTGCTACTATTAAAATGATTTTACCAGAGACTTAACCGGGTATACTATAGACTGGGCAAACTGTCACTGCAGACTTCCTGGTACTAGGTTCCTATTTATATTGGAAACCAGGTGCCTCAATCTTATGCAGATTTACTATCTCCTGATTCCCAAATTAATTTCCCAGATACCGATACTGCTGGTGAAACTATTTCTTATACCTACCCTAGCCTTTCCTGACGTTTACCTTCTTACAATTAACCTCTGTACAATTAACTTGAAGTTTCTCAGTTGTGTTCTCTTTGAGCCTCTCCGCCAGCCTACCTCGGCAACAGGCTGCGCTGACTTATATACCCTTGGGGCAATTCATACTAAGGGGTGTCAGGTTATTCCATTTTTATGGGTGCGTTCAATTTGTTTCAATACATGTAAGATTGCTACAAAACAGTACCAGTGGTATGAATGGTTCTACTGATCTAGAAAATGTTCATCTCGAAATTGAAATTACAGTTAATACAGAATAATTAAAGCACAGATAATGAGCCACACCATCGCCGATATGAAGCCCACAATTCACAATTCTATAAAAATAGACTCCCACCCTACTCTAACACAATCCCAGTGCACCACCGTGCCTTCCTATTAATACTAAATCAATTCAGAAAATTTAACCAATGAAATCTCCTTTTATGTTTTATGATGACTAGAGCGCTAGCTCACCAATCTTTTTAAAAGATTTAAGTTTGTTAAAACAAGGATCCCCGGGGTTAGGGCGAGGCCATAATGGTGGTCGAATTTTTACAAAGGAATGTAGAGAGAAAAATCTTTAAAACTTTTCTCAAAAACCATTTGCCTAGAAAAGCTAAAAGCATTCTCAGATAATGTAGATCCAAGTTTGTTAAAATCATGATATTCGTAGTTAGGACGAGGACACATTGCTGGGTCCAATTTTACATAGAATTTTTTTTTATTATTATTCTCAAAAACTCAAATGTTATAAACTTATAATAATGATATTACTTATAAACAAGCATCTTGACATATATTGTTGAATGTCAGTTGTTTCGACTGTGGCTCCTCGACAATTCTTAAGCCCAATAAGGGATCTTCTTGAGAAATGCAATGCTAATAAGTGATATGTCTATAAAATCATCCTGTTAGAAAATGGGCTCATTGAAAAATAATTGAATGCCTGGAGAACATTTTAAAAATCTTTTTATAAGGGATTTATTCTATTACATTATCAAGATATTTTGTATATTATTACAGCTATTGTTGCTCTGGTGAGCAATGGGGCCCATGGGTCTATTGTTATAGCAGGAGTTGCGCCTCTTACAACTTGGTACTGTGACATTTTTGGATCAGGCAAAAGTTGACTAAATGATTAAAACTTGATTCATACGACTATATGCATAAATTCACAACAAGCTCGACTACTGAACCTTTTCAAAAATGTTCTTGTATTTTAAAGATTGTTTTATTTTTCGGGATTTACGTTTCCTCCTTGAACGTTCAGATAATAAATGCTTCCCTTATATCATTCAAAACAATTTAATTGTTTGAAAAGAAATCAATTACATATATTGGCATAAATGAAAAAAGCCGAAAGATATGACAAATATCAGATAGCAAAATTGTCTCTTTGTTTATTTTTTTGTGGAATATTTCATCATCCACATTTTCAGTAAGGTTTTAAGCGGCTTGCTCAGTGAAAGCTTGGGTAGCAACAATGGCAGCACCAACGGCTATAGATTTGACGAATTCCGGTCACTTTACAGAATTCAGTGGTTCTTCACCAGAAGACATATCTTACGCCAAGACTTTCTGGCAGTCGGTGCAACTCCAGCCACCAATGGAATCCCGTCTGGTATCATCCGACATCAAACAAAGACTACGTGTTGCTCCGTCTGGAATTCACAGTACGTAGCAAGGAATGGTATATCTCATCTCTTTTTATCCCCAAAATATCGTGGGTCATGAGTCCACTCGTGGCCACGGGTCGTCTCACCGTACACCCATGGCCACCAGTGTACTGAGGACCCTTGACGTTGTGAGAATGTCAACCCACAGGCCCTTGGGGCATGGTACATTGTATATACAATAATATGTTTTACGGTGCGACCATTGGGGCAAGCGCAGCAGAAATTAAACATATCTTGCATCGTGGTAAACCATTTGTAGCGCAACTGAGCATGCGGTCTTGATTTTCCACTATAGTCTATAAATTAAATCCATTTTGATTCTCTTTTAATTTCCTTCTTTGATTTCGTAAAATAAAAGTCCAATAATCTATTTACAAATTCATTCTGTTTTCACGTATTAACAATTAATTTACACAAACATAGGTCACTTTCTAACTCTGACTCTCAAACTACTGATCCTCTGACTCACGCTTTCACCCATATATATATATACATAATGGGGGCAGCTCTGCTGGAGCTGCTAGTACACGGCAGCTCCTCGGTAGCTTCGGTCAGTGATTACGTAATATAAATATACACATTTTTATTAACAAACAAATCACTCTCTACACATTTGATATTTTGACTATTATCAATTATTAACTTTAGAGAATTTTTAAGAGATTCATCATATAGTTTAATTTATTTCACAATAAAGTTGGCCCGGTACTTTCAAAATATTTGTTTACTTAGAAATATAAAATTTAATTCATATTTTTACGATGCAAACAAACTGCATGTGGTCAGGCAGCTGTTAATTGCCAATCTTGAAATAAAACACACAAAATTTATAATATCATATCATTGTATTCATATCTTCTGAAAATATCTGCAAATTTAGTTAATTGTTTTTCAGTCATTTCCATTCTCATATATGAAAAAGAGCCAATATATATATGTGTAATTTTTAATTAATATTGGAAGTTCATTTTCATCAATACACTCTTCTTTATCAAATTTTTATTTATCTCAAGGATGGGAATAAGTAACTGAAGTGTAATGTTACTTACTCATTCATAGACTTCTACCTGTCATCACAAAGGATGCAGTCTATTAAAGTTTTTACCATTGGTTAAGTAACAGAACAAGTTTGAATAACAATGGCTGTTGGTTCACAAACATGAGTTATCTTCCTTATGGTTAATATCATGGTTCATGAATGTTTAATTATTGTTAATACATTGTAATAAGATATGATATCAAATGGGTGAAAGCAATTGGAATACTAAGGTTTATTGATTGTAGGACAATGCAAGCAGTTTTGAGTTTTGAACATGAATTAAGCTTACAACCCCCCCCCCCCCCTTTGAAAAAAAAACCTCTGAAGAAATAACAACTTCAAAACAAAAAGCAATTGTGTAATTCAACAGTTGTGTTGGTATGTATACCTACTCCTTTTTCTACAGTGATAGATCTACAAGTTTGCTCCTAAATAAAAGGCATACCTCACTTTGAAGTAAATTTGTAAAGTTTTGTTGGGATAAAAGGTGCATTCTTTATAATGCACAAAACATGCATTACTGTAGAGAATACATCTACCTAGTAAGTTTTCACAAAGCCTGATGGAGATAGATAGTATTACAACTGCCGCTCAAACATTTTATAAGTGTAACGACAGTGCATGGTGTTGCATGTACCTATCCCACTGTGGATTCCCACACGTAGATCGAAAAAAGTGGAACGCTATAAGACTGTCAAGAAATACATGTATAAATGTCATATCATAAACCACACTAGCTCTCTCACATAAATGCTCCCATCCTTCTTCCAGGTTCCATAATAACATGCAGTTTAATAATGTACATAGTATATTCTATACTATTTGTTCTTGATTTACTATCGATCCATTTTCTTTATTCATAAGGACATTTTGTTTAAAGCAACAAATTAAGGTGTCCATGCAACTTTATAAAAAGGCTGTACTGTTGTTAGATTGTTACAAATTACATGTATTTAAAAGCCTTCGATTTTTAATAAGTTACGATTTTTATGGATTGTAGATATTATAATATATAATCACATTAATTAAGGGTTATAAATACTAAATAGTGATCAATTCCCTTTATGAGGTATATACACAGTAGGTACATGTAACCGCACAGCCTTGATAAACCTTGAAAAAAAATTGTGGTAAATACTTGTATGTATTAATTTTATCAGTTAAAATTAACATCAATAATGTGTTTGAAGCATGTGCGGTAATAACCAAGCTTTGGCATTGTGAAAATGCTTCAAGCTTGTATAATCAAAGAGCCAGAACACCCTAGCTGACAATGCATAAACCTAAGAAGTGAGTAAATCTGGTTTTTTTGCTAAATGCGCAGCAATCAATAAAAGCTGAATCGGCTCCTGTCAGATTCAATTAGTACTGTGATTGATATATGTGCATGTACTTGTTCTATTCAATCAAAGCTACCAGGATAGAGTATTTATATGACTCAGGTTGATAATTAGTAAGTAAATTTATATTAACTCGATTATGTAAACATGCACTGTATATAGGGATCAAGTACCATTATTGCATGCAGGTCAAGGTCATCAAAAGTTGTTGGTTGTTTTGGGGGTTTTTTTTTTGGGGGGGGGGACGCAAGGGGGTTCTTCAAAGACTGCAAACCCTATTTGTTTTGCAAATAAAGTAGCACACAAATTATGACTTCAATTATGCATCATTATAATACATGTATAACAATACAAACTACTCTGGAATCATCAATATTTCAATGTGATGACCCAATTTTTGCAAATTTCACCTAGCTCCCAATTAACTTCCTCAATTTATTATGACACTCAGTCTTCAGTCATCAACATACATGAACAGTACCCGCGACCAGACCCCAACCAAACTTTGGGTCTGCTTTCTGTGTCCGCTCAGAGTCTGCTATGGTGGAAATTCAGAGCTGACCCCAAGCAGACCCAGAGCAGACAAAAATTTCACAAAATTGATGCATCACAAGAACACCTTTTGAAAAATTGTCAATTCACAAAAATTCAAGAATTTTATAGCTTTTGCTAATTATTTCCTTCCATTTCAGGTGCAGTAATGACTGGTGTTCCTAAGACAAATGATAAAGGTAAGAGCTTGAATGACATCTTGTTTGGATTTAGATTTTATTTTATAGCTCATAATCATATATTAAACCTTTGGAAAATTTGACCTATAGTATATGATGCAAATATCGAAATATTGTATAAGATGTACATGTACATATATGTATCCTAGCTGACATTTGCGTATTCAAGTTATAAAAGGAATGACACATAATCATTGTTTTTCCTGTTGCATTGGTTAGTTTTGAATGACTTCATGATGCGAGCTAAGACACTGGAGAGACTAGAGGAATACAGAGTCATTCAGAAGTATGCCCACGAACGCGAACAGGATATACAGCTGCTTCATAAGCATAGAGAGGAGAGAAAGATGGTAACACTTCCAAGTCATTTTGTGATTGAAATTTTAGTCATTTGAAGATGAAATTTCAGTCTTTGTCACTTATCCAGCTGCTATGGCGCACTTAAGTGAATTTTATTCATCAATTAAATTGAGCTGTTTGCTTTCCTTTCTCTGATGATGCTAATAGGTTGCTTGAAATTTTGCCAGTCAAAAACATGAAATGTGATAGCTAGAAGATACAAAGTTATATAATGCAAACTGCTAAAAAAAAAATTGATTCAAATGGGTTTTATTTCATTGATTTGATTGATTGTGTTACATTGAAGAAAAAATCTACATAAAATACCAAACTTTAAAGCTGGTATCATTTGAGATGAACTATATCAACAGAAATATGATGTAAAATTCAGATAAAAATATGTGTAAGAATATATCAAGAAAGTTATATGCAAAATAAATATACATTTATACCAATAATTTGAAGGAAAAAAATATGTGTATTTCAAAATAAGCATTGCTCAGAGCTAGATCACACAATTGGATGCACATCAGCAGATTAAACAGTTTTAAAATCTCTCTTTTTTTTTATAATGCTAAAATATATATAATCTTTGAGCTCTTAAAATTAACATTAAGTCTAGCATATGCTTGCATGAATGTAATAAGGAAAAGGAAATGGAAAAAATCTGCTTAAATGTGTTTTCCCTGCATGAATCCTACAAATTTGATTCTCTCTGTTCGCTTTAAAACTTCCTCATTGTTCATATGTTTGAGTATAACAAATACATAAATATAATTCAGACTAATATTAATATTATATTAATTGGAAATACATGCACTTTACATTATGAAATTAAAATGCTTTTATCATTTTTTTTTTTACTAATGTCGCCTGGTTAAGGATGTCATTTTAATAAAAAAAAACATTTTCAGAATCAGCTTTAATATTAATCCAATTTAATCAAATCCTGCATGCTCTTAAATAATAAAACGCATATGGCTAATATAGCTACATGTAGCTAGGGCATATCATTAATTGGTTAAATCATGCAGGGTTTGATTTTTTGGCTATTCAGAGCAGTGTAATAAATCGATCTACAGGTACTATCAAGAATTTTATCAGGCAGTTTTTGTTTCAAGTGCATGTTCTATATAATTGGGAACTAAAAGACAAAGTTTGTGAAATCCATATGTATATACACATATAGATTGAATTGAAAGAGAATTTTTTACTGGTAAAGTAGGTAAAGTTACTGGTTAAGTGACATCTACAACAAGGCAGTCATGATAAATTTGTTACACATTCTATATGATGAATGGTCAGCTATCCACAGTCTCATCATTAGGACAAATAGGACTATCCAGGTGTGATACACTGCAGACAGTAATTTCTCCATTTGAAAAGACTTCCCTTCAATTCCCACCCACCCAAAACCTGTCGATCTCTAATTCCGTATGTCATATTCTCACCCTCGCACAAAACAGCTTTTCTATAGAAAGTGTTAAAATCTGTTCAAGGCAGAAGACTAGCTAGCTTAATTAATTGTGAAACACAACTGTGCTATTCAATAGAATTCGGAAATTATTATGGATATCGGTAAAATGGGTTTTGTAGAAAGAAGAAATTTCCAGAGGGAAAGGTTTGAAGAAGAAAAAGAAAGTCGAAGAAGCATTCGTGAGGAGCCAGTCTGAGGCAGACCTCATTGAGGAGACACCTGAGGAACAACTGAGGCAGCTGGATGAGTTTGAGGCTGCCAGATTCGGGTCACGTGACTCAGATTCAGACTGATTTACATGTTGTATATCGTTTATGTTCATTATTTATTACTGCTGTGATATTTTTAAAAAAACATCCCATCCTGACATTGTTGAAATGAGAGAGAGAGAGAGAGAGAGAGAGAGAGAGCAAACAAGAAAGAACATCAATAGCACATACCAAAAGAAAATGAAGGGAGAGATATGGAGAGAGATTAATTGTTTTTGTTCAAAAATAAATACTGGTATGAAGATAAAGATGGTTTCTCTTTTTTCTTTTTGTTTTATTATCAGTGTCTGAAAAATATGACTGTGTAAAAAGTTATTTCATTTTACAACAGATGTTTTTGCTTTTTTATTAATTTTGAACATTGATGGAGTAAATGAATATATTTAATTAAAAACAGTGAATAATGTTTTTGGTTTACTTGCCTATAGTACACTATTGTTAATTAAGCTAACTAAAATTATCAAGAAAAAAAGTTAAACAGATTAACAGCTTGATTTGTTTGAACCCTTTCGGTGAGGACCGGAAGTGACGATCGACAAAATGAAACCGTTTAAACACATCTTCCATCAAATGTCTATCATCTTTGAAAGCTTCGTGTCTTGATCACTTACAGTTTCTGAGATCTAGCGGGTACAAAATTTGTTTTAAAAAAGCTACCTGAGATATTTGAGATATCTCACTGGAAGAAGAATTTTGTTGTTGATTTAACATCGCATAGATGACATATATAAGGATTTATACTTATATGTTCATTCTTTGTAAAAATAAATAAAATACCAAAAAAATTTAATTTTTGAATTACTTCCGGTGACGACCGGAAGTTACGACAAACAAAACAAAATAGTTTAAACACATCTAAACATATAGGTCTATCATCCCACAGAGCTTGGATGTAAAAGTCTTTGTCGTTTTTTGGGACGACCGGAAATGAATTTTGAAAAACTGAAAAAAAGCCTCGAGATATTATCATTCTCTATCAACCCTGAAAATTTCAAGAAAGAAAAAAACAGTACAATCACTATAAGGTCTGCCGTTGGAAACGGAAGACCTTAATAATTTTTCTTCAACGAGAATATGTACCTTCTGTATTTTAATGTATCTCATATAGGCAGTACCGGTACTTCTTTGTTTAAATGTTTACCCATACTAAGTGTAAAGTAAAACTAGGCCAAGTGTTTGTGATCCCACAACTGTAGTATAATGTTAAATTCTGATGTGTTTTTGTATCAAAATCTGTCAAAAGGTACTTTATTCCATGTTCAAACATACCCGGTACTAGTATATTACAAGCATTTAGTGATTTTTTTTATTTTTTTTTTTTATTTATTTATTTTTTTGGGGGGGGGGGGATTGAAGCCAATTAGATAAAGGGTTAATTTCATCCTGTCTGATTTTTGCTTTCTTCACTTGCAAACGGTTTTGCCTCATCTTTAATTCACCCAGGCAATACATGTAGTTGTAGAGGGAGGAACTCACTCAGTCTTTATTATGGAAGGAGTCTTCTCGTTATCAGACATCCTTCTTATATTAAGAAATTCATAATATTTTGACACAGTCAAACAGATCATATAATCAAATGATTCTATCAATTTAATCAAATTTGACCTTGTTTTCGAATCAAGGTCAATTCAAGGTCACTACCTT